>VXBQ01017181.1:0-18976 GCA_013400175.1 Phainopepla nitens | reverse complement strand
TTCACAATAAAATGCTTCAAAATCAGGTCTAGTGCAAACGTGTATGCCTTTGGTGGACAGTCTGGACAGTCCTAACTAGTAATAATTGCTTTAGTCCTTTGGCTTGGTTGGTAGGGACTTTGGGGCTAAAGTTGTTGATTTGAGGCGATGCCAGCAAGTATGTAATGGAGACAAATATATCCCCCCCAGAAAAACAGAGAATTTACTTATCCTTAGTCTTTTCTGTGCCTCAGTCATGACGTTGGACGTGAAGAGAAAGACTCAGATGTCCTTTTCTGCAGGGCAGAGGAGAGGAGGAAGATATGTGTCTAAAGCTGGGCCAGCCTGCACAAGCTCCCTGCCCAGAGTGCAAGTATGCTCGATTTTTAGTACACGTTCTGTCAAGGTTTGCATTTGCCACTGTTTGTTACAGGTTTTGAGGATGGCTTAATTAGATAGGCTGCCTCGCAAACATCCAGCCTGCCTCACCTCCTTTTCAAAACAACCAAATGACAATCAAATTTTAAGGATGGTAGGGGATTTTTTTGCAGGAATATCTGTGTTCCTCTAGGTGAGCCTTTAATTTACTCGCTTCATGAAGAAAAAGCATTTAAACCTTTAATCTGACTGATTATGATATTTGAGGGGCTCATCTCATGCATGTTTTTTTGGAGAGCTTCTTGGGGAATGTGTGGGATCTCTGATGGGTAATAATTTTTGGCAAAAAAAAAAAACCCTAAAACAAGAAAGAAAACAAGATGCTCCTTAGAATTTATCTTTTTGTTCCTTTTTGCTTGGCTTATAATTACATGTCTGCATAATTTAGAGGCTCTTATTCACTTTAAGGTAATAGGGCAGTATGGATTCCTGAATTTCTAGTCCTGCCAAATTGTAGCTCATTTATGTTAATGACTGGATCATCTAGCCAGTTAATGGGATGGTCAGGCTCTTGTAGTGAAGTGCTCTAGCGTCAGCAAGGGTTTTCTCCAAACCTAAAAAATACTTATGTCATACCTAGAATATACTACATTGTAAAGCTTCTGTTGAGTGGATGTATGCAGTCATTGAGTTGTTGGTGTGGTTATTGATGTGTGCTTTTCTTCTGTAAAATTATATTTTTGCAAGTATTCTCTTATTGTTAGTTTATTTGAAAAAATACCCAAACACTGAAATTTGCATGAACAGCAGTGCAAGCACTGAACATTGGGGTAGAGATGATACCCACACGCTCTGATTTGGTTATTGTTGGGTCTGGAGAACCTTTTCACTCAACCAATTTTACATCTCTATTTGCCTTTTTCTGCCATAATTTGGGTAGAAAAATACAGTAAATCAGGCACTGAAGGAGGGTTCATCTGAGACAAGATAAATTCAACTGAAACCTTCACTCAAGGAAACCAAATGACATGAGAGTAGGACTTCTCTGGTGTTTGCAAAGGAGATTCCTGGTGCAATGGTGCTGCTGTTTGCCCTGCTGGGTACCTGGCCAGGGCTGCCTTGAGGCATAGCAGAACTGCACTCATTGGGGTGGCTCTCTGTGCTGGGCAACATTTTGGATAAAGGACATGTCTGTTACTTGAACTTTTCTGCAAGTTGAAGTGCTTCCTGCTCTGTTCACTCCAATCCTACAGAGTCCTGTAGGGGCACAGCCCCACGGAGTCACCTGGCAAGTGGGACAAAAATTTACCAACAGAGCAAACCATGCAGCTATTGCAGAACCGTGGGCTAGCTGCAGGTGAAATCATAAGAAGAATTCTTTTCAAAACCTTGAGGCTTAAATCTTAGAAATTTCCTGGATATTGCACAAAGTACCCAAACTAGCACAGAGGTTCCTTAGGACTAATGTATTTGATGAGAGGGAAAGCTGAAAATGTGTATTTTCGAAGATTTTGATAGTGAACCTTTGGTTGGCAAAGTAATCCAGGTCACAGTAAGCTGTCTTTAAAAACTGTGGTGAAAAAGACAGATCACAGGAGAGGAATATGTGCACCATGCTAGCAGCAGGAGGACGATCACAGACACCAACCCACAGAGAGGTGGAGGCTGCAGAGTGGTGTGAGTACAACTGTAGCTTCCTCTCAGTAAGAAACAAGGAATTTAAAGATCTCTGTGGCTCTTGTGCTCTCTGTCAGCAGGAGACTCCTGCAGCCTGTGTGAGATGCCACTGAGCAGTCAGGGCTGCCCCTCAGGCAACGGTCCCATCACGCATTGTTTTCTGAGAGATGGGGTACCACAGGAACAAAAAGCTCTTAGCAGGGTTATTGGTTAGTTATTCTTACAGGCAGTGAGCATGAGTAATGCTCTCTCCATATTTTCTTTTTTTCTGCATATCTCTTCAGTGCAATTTGCTGCTTACTATGGAAAATTACACTTTTAGACTGGAGACCTCACAAGCTAAACTGTCTGATTTTAGGGTATATGTAGCTACTACAGAGGAAAAGAACAGCCATATTTTACTTTGCAATTCCTACAATGTTCCTTTGTTCCTTCAGGTTCTGCCACCATGATTTAAAGTGTCTAGCACTTAGCTGTGCCTTTGCTTTTCTTGATTCCTATGGAGTCTGGGGTATGACACATTAATGCAGTTAAGCTCAGAGTGCTAGCAAAATATGTTACTCTGCATAATACAAGTTAGTTTAAAAAAGGATGTATGTGTATGTGTGTATGAGACGTGTAATGCAGCCATGATTTCTGATCGTTACTCTGAGGTCCGCACATCAAAACAAGTGAGTTGGTTTCATGCCTCCCAAGGGAGGTCTTGCACAGTGTTCGAGGTATGAGACCTCACTGATGATGCAAACACTTCAGCAAACACTTCATTGGCTCATAAAAAAGCTCAGAATAAGAAGATCTGCAGGAAATTGATTTTCTTTAATTCCTTTGTGAAGTGCCATGTGGAATATTGATCACTTTGGTATGAATGATTTAAATCTCCCTCTGGCATCTACTGGAAGGCAGACAGGTTTTCATCTGAGGTATTTTTTTTGGTTGACACCTCATGCTTGTCATTTGAATATTAAGATGTTTGGGATGTGTACAGACTCAAAGGCAGCAGAACTATGGTTTCTCCTCAGAAATAGTTGCTACTAAAACTGCTGGAGATTTATTGTTTCATGCAGTGTTATGCCATATACAACTGTTTTAATAGCTTTACAGTGAATAACTAGAAACACGTTGTGGAAGTATTACTCTAGATACAGTATGTTCTATCTTTGGAGAAGGATCAAGTTGACTCAAGATTCTCTTAGCACCAGCTTTATTAAGGCTCTTCACTACTAAAATTTATCAGCTTGGAGCATATTTTGCAACTAATATTAATGATGAGAAATATGATAATGGAAAATCCCTGTGGAAAAAGAAATATGTTTTAAAATATATTTGTATTATGATTTTTGTATTACATTTTTACAAGTAAGTTACAGCTCGATGTTAGAGCTGAATTTTTCCAATTTTTTTTCTCCCCTGGCCTCACAGACAGTGAGGGTAAATTCATAAGCGCATAAAGTGCAGAGTGCTCTCTGGGGAAAAGGAAGGATAGAACTGTAAACCACCTTATTTGCTTGGTATTTACAGGAAGTGATTACTTTGATCCAACAATATTAGTGAGTTTTTGGAAATTATACTGAGTGATTCACTGGGAGCTAAACAACAGTAAATAATGCCTGTTTAAACTTTTTGTCATGTGAGGAATATTTTGACTTGAAGACAGTTTATTTGCCTAAATAACATATATTTCTAGAAATTTTTAGCAAGATCAACCAGTGTAATCATAAATCAGCAGGCTGTGATATTCACTTTCCCTTACTCCTGATTGCTCTGGTATTCGCATTACCTTGGTCTGCTAGATCATCACAAGTACTATCTCTGTGGGACTAATCTATTTTGCTGTGCATGGAAGCAACAGGAAATGTTTAAAGAGCTTCCACTACGTGTGCTTGTGTGTGCCTATGTGTGCTGTAGAACTGTCATGGAGAGGAGAGTTTGCACAATGAGAATCTTCAGGGCAGAAGGAGACTAGGGTCGGAGCAGGGGACACCCTGTCCCAGTGCTTATCTGGATCCAGTCTGAAAATATGGTGCAGGTTCCTATCCCATGTGAAATCTTCAGGAAGTTTGGCTGCAGATCTCATCTACGTTCAGCACATTGAACTCTCTCTCAGCAGTGCTATTAACCTCACTTATTATCGCTCTCCAGGTTAATGATGGGTATCTGATCTGCATAGCAATCTTCTCTCTTTTCCCATGTTCATAATGGCCTCAGCTATGTTATTAAGTAGCAGAAAAGAAACACAGAATAATTCCTTGAAAAACACCTGCCTGTAGCTGTGTTAAAATATGATTCTGAGGTAGTTGCAATGAGTCTGATACACTGGAACTTGATGTTACCTTTGTCACTTATCTGTGACCTGCCCGGGGGACTGTGGTCAGTTGAGCAGAGGCTCACATTCAGGGCTCCACAGCAGGACCCTGCCTCAGACAGTGTATTAGTAAGGGCATCCTGCTCAGCTGTGAACGCAGGGTGGCTGTACCTGGACTGTTCCAAGCACTCCCCGGCTTTCTGCCAGTCTTGATATTAATACGCCATTTCAATGTAGTCTATAATCTGCTGGAATACAGGAACTGAGTGTTGCTTTCTCCTGGAAGCTGATTTAACACAAGTGTCCTTGCCTCCCCTGTGTGGCAGGTCATTCTGAGGAGATGTTGGAAAGGCTGTCTGCTAACTGATGAGATGGCCATGAGAAGAGGCATACTTGCTGGAGGTGCTTCCACCAGTGCTATCATGTACTAGGACCACCGCTTCCAGTCCTGGACTCTGGCAGTACCCTCACAGCACTGCCGGCAGCAGGTGAAGCAGAACCAGGTGCTTCTCCCCATGGCATTGCCATTAGCCTTGTGAGTTCAGGGGCTTGTTGCTGCTTACTTTCAGGGAGGATTTGCCTTTGAGAGGAGGAAGTCTGATGCTGAGTACAGTAATGATCTGGCAAACTTACAAAATGGGACATAAACCAATTGGGGATTCCTGGCTGGAAATCTTATGGTGCCTGAAGGAGCTGCACTTTAACAGTTAACACAAGATGTACTACTCATCTGTATTTAAATAGTCAGTCTAGCTTAACTGTGCTTTGGCTATCACCTTGATTTCTTTCGTTCAAAATGGCACAGTTACAGTTTTAAAATAGTCTGCTACTTTTTGCTTAGAACTGAGTTCCTGTTCAGTGAACACAGGATTTTCTTCTTGCTGTTTGATATTTTTAAGCATCCTAATTTTTCATAATAGATTTTTCTCCTCTATCCTTAATACATACATACAAACACTCACTACACACATGATTTTGCTCTGGTGATAAAGCTGTCCTGGGTTTCTGACAACCTTATTCCCATAACATGAGATTGAGGATATAATATTCACAATTTTTCAACTTTCAAACTGAAGTAGGAAAACTAAGAAACTAGGCACAAAGCTCAGTTTTAAATACACATCAAGCATTAAAATGTCTGTGACTGCTCTCAGAAAAACAGGAATCTCTCCTCACTATGCTACAACTGTCTGAATTCCCATGTTGCTCCTGCTTGATGGAACACACCTTTATTTTGCCCCTGTAGTGGCAGAGAGACGATTCTAGAGCACCATTGTTCACTCACTGTTTACTGCCATAGGGATACCACTCTGATTCACCACTGATAGACGATTTCTTTGAGCCAAATTTTTAATGTCATGGGGCCGTTTCTTTTTTCTACTGGGACTAAGCATTTCAGGGTGCTGAGTGTGTTGGTAGGCACTAGAATAAGGTCTGGAGGATAAAGTGCTCAGGTGTAGATCACTGGTTGCAATAGTGCATGAGCACTTTCCCAGATTGGAATCTTTGTCCTGGAGCAAGGGAACATCAATGCTGGTTTCTGGTATCTGAGCTACAACAAGCCTTTGGGACATTTCCTCCCAAACTGGGCTGGTGTGATCTTTGTATGTGTGTATGTATTCATAAGTCTTTGGTTTGGAAATCCTAATTCAGTTGAAAATTTAAGTATTGCGCTACTGGCCTCATATTTTTCAGCATTTTAGTTTAGTTGAGGGTAATGAATAACTTGGAAATTTATATACACAAAGCAGAAATAAATGTATGTAAGAGCTTTTGTTTAATAGAACAGAGACTTTTGAGTGTTTTTCCGTGCTACAGGTAAGTTGTGTTCAGCATAGGAGGGAGCTTTGAGGGCTGAGGAAGACTGAGGAAGTTTATTAAAAAAAATATGAACGGTACAGAGAGGATAACCAGGGAACAGCTGTTCACTGGGATCTCACAGTCTGAGACACCCACTGGAAATACTAGTCAGTGGGTTTAAAACAAAGAGGAGTTGTGTGTGTGTGTCCTTCTCCACACAGTGCGTGCTTAAATTGGGGAACTCACCATAACAGGATGTTTGGGAGGCCAAAGGTATGAATGGGATCACAAAAAGGGTTAGTGAGGAAAAGCCCATGGCAAATAGGTGATATAAGAACATGTGAGAGCCAGGGTGTGAGCTCTGCCTCAGGAAGTGTCAGTGTGAGCGCTGGCAGGCAAGGCTGTACAGTGGATACATGTTGCTTTCCACTTTGCCTTCCTCTTTTGACTTTTTTATGGCCTCCCATCACATCTGCACCAGGTTATAAAAAAAGGAGGAAAGAAGGACTGAGATAGCTCTCATACGTTCTTCCCAGGTAGCTCTCCTGGATGATGCACAGGCTGAAATGAGTGGTAGAAAAGTACACACCTTTGTACTCTAGAAAGCCTGGGCGGCAGTTATTTTTGGCAGGAAGTGTTCTGACAGCTGTGGTATCCGGAGGTTGTTTGGTAATGAAACACGAGAGGAAAAGCAGCACAGTGGTCACTTATCTGTCACAGGGATCAGAGACCTTTGGGCCAGGATGTGACAGCCTTGCTGCTGTGGAGAACACCTAAAATCGGGCTCATTTAGGCAATTGCTAAAAAAAGCACAGCAGCTCACAGGCAAGAAGCAGCGAGGACCACTGTATACAAAGCCCTCTGCACTCACAAGTAGCTGCTAGAAATGAGCCCCTCAGCCACACATTGGAAATCTCAAGACATCAGTCACAGGAGGAAGTGTAAGAACATGCTTTCCTTGCATTAACCATTTGTGTCACACACATTTCTCAGATGTAGCAGCAGGAAAATATTCTTTAACTATCCATAGAAGTCCTTTAGACTGGAAAAAAACAGTGTCAAAATTCTGGATGCTCTTCTTGATTCTTTTTATTTAAAGCATGAAGCAGCAAATAACAGAGTTGGGGGAAATTATGTATTTGATGTTTAGGATAAGCAAGCTGGGACTGTATCATCAGACACTGACATGACATGTTGCTCAGTCATTTCTTAGATAATTCCAAAAGAATTGTGTCTTCTGGACCAGATTCATTCTTTATTTTCTGTAAGACTCCTCAGTTGCTCTTTGCTCTGCTTTTCTTGTAAGGAGGGTCCAAAGCAGATTTTTAGAACTTAGCCTGAGTTTTCCTCAGTGAAGGTACCTGCTGGTCTCTCAGGACTTATTGCTCAAGGATAGATATTGGGACTTTAATGTCTCAGAAGGAAAGTAAAAAGCCAATTTAATTAAATATCTGTGAGTGAGATTTTGAAATATATAATACCTGGAACAGCTCAAAGTGAATCTCTGTCCTAGGAGCAATCCATTTTAGGCTATCAAACTTTTATTGCTGTAGCTTTCTTTTTTTTTTCCAAATTGAAGCACTGACAGCTACAATGCTACCCCATTTAGTCAGCTGACCTCAAATGCTTTCATTCAGCCACAATGAGCTACTCCAATTAAAGCAAAAAAGAGCAGAAAAAATTAATTGGAGAGCATTTTTGTAACGGACATCTAAACACAAAATGACTAATGGCTGAGGCAGAGAAAGGAGATTTTTCTCATTTAAAGGCCTGGCAGAGAAGAAAAAAAATCATTGCAGATGGAACAAAGCTCTCAGAAATACAGTCCCAGCCTGTAGCCTCCAAATGAGTTTCTGTGCAAAGCTCTCTGTAGGACTGTGAATACCTCAGTGGATATATTCAAGAACCATCTGGATGCAATCCTGTGCCATGTACTCTGGGATAACCCAGCTTGAGAAGGGAGATTGAACCAAATGACCCACTGTGGTGTCGTGTCTTCCAGCCTGATCCATCCTGTGATTCTGGGATGACATGGGGTTTCTGGGGCTTCAGAGGTTATTTTTGTGGACTGTGACTCAATGCTTAGGATGGTTGGCTCACAAATGCATTGACTTCCTGATGAGAAGTCTGGCTCATGTTGTGTGGCTTCGGTATGTACAAAATTCAGCTTTTTCCATGTGCTGGTCTGCATTGAGCATGGGGCAAGGAGCAGTATCGTCTCACATGAATGAGAGTGCAACTATCAATTTTTCTGTCTGTGGTAAAAGTGGATGTGCTTAATCCTGACTGAGATGTGTGGAGAGCAAGAACAGGGTGGGTCATACTTTGGGGGGACATCCTCACCATCCTTTGACTGTCCATGTTGAACTGCATGCTGGTTTTTGGGTAGTCTGCAATGGGGTGGGGCAGCAAACCATGTCATGGGCTACTTTTAAGACAGATATTTACATCTCAAAGAGGTTTAGATGCCTGAAGTTCAGCTAGAGTGGAAGGGTAAAGTTCTGCCCTGTCAGTCACAGAATTTTTTGACAGTTCAAGTAAAATTGATATGCTTTACCTTGAAGCAGTATTGGAGTGCCATATGTACATAGAGGCAGAACTTGGTAAAGCCAAGTCCGAGAGTTGAAATTTTCCAGGTGCATAGATTGAATGGAAGAGTTTTCACAAAAAAGAGAGAAATAATAATGGCATTGTCCCAAGAAACCCTTGGCTGTGATATTTGACTGTGTTTAATTTTAAAAATACCTTTTCCAGTCTGGGCCGCTGGAAACATTTCTGTTGATTCCCTGTGATATTTTCCCAGTTCTTGCTTTGCTGAGGGATCTGGTGCTTTGGGCCTGCTTGTTTGTTGAAAGGGTTATTTTCTCTTTGGTTGGTTGGTTTTGCTTTTTTTTTTTGCTTGTTTGTTTTTTGGAGCGGTTTTTATATGTGTGGGGGGTCACTGGTTTGCTTTTGGTTTGTTTTGATTTTTTTGTTCTGTTTTGCCTTTTTTTTTTGCAGTTAACATAGCAAACTGACAATACCAATTAAACATATGACTCCTAAGCAAGTGATGGCAGCAAACTCTCAGGAGCTTTCAGAAGGGCTTTAGAGGTCTGGTCTGCAAAGTCCTGTTTAAAACAAAATCCCTTAAACTTTTGTTCCCTGAGTAGCTCTCAGGAGCAAAAAGCAATGTTTTGTAGGCACAAGCATAAATTTTCCATGAAACCAGTTAGCAGACTCTGTATGCAAAGTTTTCTGTTGACTCAGCACTTCTAACAGGTTTTTTATGGCATTTCTTGGAACAATTACTCTCTCCAAGCTGTTGAATTAGTGGATCTTCTGAGAACTTCACATTTGCCCTCATTTTGAACTCCTTAGTCAAGTTCCATGAAATGCTAATAGTATGCAGTGCAGAGTGCTTTAAAAAAAACCACCATAACAGCTGCAGAGCTTATATTTCTGCAAAGCATATTTTTTTAAAAAAATAGAATTCCCCATGTTCAATATCCAGGAAATGTAGCCCAGGAGCAACAGGTTTGTGAATAAGAGTGGGAAAGAAAGATCTGTAAGCCTGAGTTCTGTACAGGTTCTGTAGCCTGCTGTTAGAGCTTCTTATTCAATTATCTATTTTAGAGCTGCTTGAATAGAAAAAGTCAAAGTGAAATGTGGGCAGGAGAACATCTGTCCTACCATAATGACTATTCAGGGTATTTTTATTTGATTGTCAGTTTTAGTTTCCTGACAAAATACAATTTATATGTAATTTATCAGAGAACTTTATTTTTACTCTAATGAATTCTTCCCCTTATAATAAAATGAGATTAACCTATTTCTTTTCCAGAGGAACCCTGAATGTTAGTGAAATGTCTTTGACTTGAAAAAGGCAAATTCTGTATTCAATTTTTTTTTTAAATTTCTTAATAAAATTAAATATCATTCTAAATGTCAGGTCCCTGATTCATTAGTCTTTGGGAAGGAAAGCTAATGCTATAATTGTGGCTTTGTTTCAAACCTTGGTCACTGTGACAAGTAATAGTTTTTTCCAAATAAATAAAGCTTGTTCAGATGATTTGTGAACAACATGTTCATTGATATTTTTACTAGATTTTTGGTTCATAATTGTTTGCAAGCACAGTTCCTGTGCTGTGGTTATCAGGGGAGAAGGAGGAAGGGACTCGCACTGCTAGGGGACTTTCAGACCAAGGGCTCACTGTGCATTTCTCATCCTTCCTCTGCAGCTTTTGCAGGGTGCTTGCATGGTAAGGGGTTCTTGACCTGAACAAACCCCCGCTGAAGTCCCCAAGACATGCCACTGGCAAGTAACAAAGGGATTTTCTAATGTAAAGGAGTGTCTTTGCATGCCAGTGCAGGATTTTTGTCTTTTAAAAAAGTGTATTTTTCTCAACATGTGCTTGACTAAACAGTAAGAGAAGGTGTGCTGGAGTGGGGGCAATGAAGGCACTGTGTCAGCAAAGAAACAAACTCCCGGGGTCCTCAGTCAGTGTTTTAACAATGAGTGAAGCCTTGGTTTTGCAAAGCTGTTTTCTAGAGGGAGCTTCAGTTGGTATGTGGCTCAGGAGGAAAGCGCTCGAGGTATGAGGACAAAAAACACAAAGCAGCTTCCTCACAGTCTGGCAAAAGTTTCAGCCTTCTTTCTTTCCTGAAGACAAGAAAATAGTTCAAGATATGCTTCTTTTGATTCTTCAGACTCACATATTTTTTTCTCTTCTTGACCTTTGCCTGTCTTGTTGTTCAATGGAAAAATCCTATCAGATGTGTTACAATTACTTAGAAGTTAAATCAGATACTGTCCTGCTGCTGCTTTTCCACCTCAGTTATACAGAATGGAATTAAAAGTACCTTAGAATATGACCCTCACTGTTTTATAAATGCAAAACCACAGCAAGCACATTCTACCCAATGACCTCTATCTGCACATAATTACACTCTGAAATAATTTGTCAAGTTACTTTTAGTGCTATTCCATGGTAATCCTAAATACCTAGGAAGTAATTCTGTGCTCTGATACTTTCAGCATGCACTGTTATCTTTTACAAATCTGATTTTTTAAATAAAGAATAAAACTGCTTATTAGATAGTGTAGACTAGGTCTATCATTCCTCTTTAAAACTTCTAATAAATAAAGAACCATGTGAAAATGGGTGTCTGTAAAAAAAAAAATCAATGCTTTCGTATGCGAAATCTCACTGTGCATTTTACGCAATTTTATGAACCTATTAAAATGATCTCATTTCTAGAGTAAACTTCTTAATAGAATTTAAACTCTGTGCTTTTGCTGCATGTGCTGTGCAGAAGATGGTGAGTGGAAATAGTCAAATATATGCTACAGGTCAGCACAGTGGTTTTATTCAGCCAGTAATCTGTACATCATGAAACATGTCTAGAGAATGAGACGTTACTCTAGGAGTCTGAAATAAGCTATTTCTTACCTCTGGGTTATAAGCAGCTGAACATGGATAAGGATGTTGGTGGAAAAAATTACTAGCATGTTATAGGCCTCTGTGAAGCAAGTCTGGGGCATTAACCTTGTTTTCCGGTGTCTTGGGAGTTAGAGGTACCTGCACAACCTAGGAGTAAAAAGTGTTTTGAGCTGAGGCTAACCTGGGCTAGGTGTGCCGTGAGATCTGCATTGGTCACAACCTTCAGGTCAGGCCAAAAAGTACCTTCCTGCTCCCAGTTTAACCGCTGAATGTGAAACAGCTCCAAACCAAGTGGTTTTTGCATTTGGTTTGTGACTTAGTGCTGATTAGAAGAAATTCTCCCCTGGTCTTTTGTCAAGGTCCATCTGCCTGAGAAATGCTGTCAGCAATGTACTGTAAAGTAGAACAGGAAGTAGAACAGCATTCTTAATAACCTTAATAAACTGTGAGAAATACTCAGAAACATAATAAACTAAAACATTATACATGCCTTTCACAAAATTATAGAAATTAAATACAAATAACTCTTCTGCTCTATACTGTGTGTACAAAAAAAAAGGGGTTTTTTCCCTTGTGCTGCAGCAGCTATCATGCAATTGCCTCCATTATTTTGATATCTAGTATTTTATGTGAATGTATACGGTTTCTTTCTAGAACTAGTTAATTCAGTGGCAGGTTGCAAGCCAAAGATGTTTTACAGAAATTATGTAAACAAACATTTGTGGTTTTTTAAACAGTATTTGTTGAGACTGCATTGTTTTTTCTCCCCCTAAATTGTGTGAGCTCCTCTTAATGATGAATATCTTTCAATATTAACACATCTTTTTCCTATCTATAATCAAAGATGTTTCTTTTTATTCTCTTTAAATAAGGTTCATAACAGGGTATAAAACAGTGTTAATGCTATAATACACTCAGCTCTTTAGCCCACCCTTCACTAATCTCTATATCCTCCCACGGATGAAGGAGGATGACTTCCTGTCGTCCATAGTAGTGTAATTAAACACTGGAATATGATCTTGTTGAACAGCCAAATGCCTCTTAAGGACAGTAGAGATATGTTTTCAGAGATATTTTTGCTCCTTGTTTATGCATCTGTCTGTATGTATATATTCTCTTTCTAAGCAGGCAAACTCACTCTGGACGTATTAGTCTGTGTCTGGTTTTGCATATGGGATCTCAGATATGGCAACAATAATAACACATTGTATGAAGATGTAGGTCAGGGCTGGAAAATTCCAGAGGGATATAAATGTTTTGAAAACAATTTTACAATCTCAAATTACATGTGCAAGAAAATTTGACTGCTCTGTGAACTGCACTCTAAAATTTTCCACAAACAAATCAAGATATTTATAGTGGAAAAATCTAGGACCAGATGAGATCTTTCAGTCAAATCCTTTAGATTCATAACAAAGCAATTGAATGAACAGATATCTTTTAATTCTTCTTCACTTTCCTTCCTCTGTCTGTCCAGACTAAGAAATCTCCTCAAAGCCAAAATCCTGGCTGGTAAATGGATTAGGAGCAGCAGATGTCTCTCCAGCACTCTTCTTCTACTCACTTATTAAAAGTCGGTAAATCCTCTCTTTCATTCCACCTTTGCACTTGTTGGTATTTTGTTGCTGGGACTGCTACAGGTCTCCAGGCACATAGTTACGATAAGATACAGTCAAAGTCTTTCTAAGTACAAAAAAAGAAGGAGCTCCACTGTGATAACTCTCAGGTTTCATCAATATCCTTATGCTTTTAGGAATTTGCATTCTCTTCTTTGATTAGCCAATTCTCATTTTTCACTTTTTTTCTTTTGAGTGTCTTCCTCTTTTTTTTCCCATATGTTGTAACCCTAAACTTCAATGTTCCTAAAAACTTTACTACCTTTTCTTCAAGTAAATTTACAAGATGCCAGCTGACTAAATAAGTTTTAGCAGCTGGGATATGTAGTATGGTTAATCCCAGGGTTTTGATCTGATCCAATCAGGTGTTTGTAGCAGGAGTTGTAGTAGTAGTAGTAATAATAGTAGTAATAATAATCACCATTATCATCACCATCATCATCCAAGATGCAAATGTTACCTTTCTAGATTTCCAGTACTTCTCAGTTACAACCAAAGGTGAGTGAGAGATTAAAACTATATGATGGGCAATACTTAGGTTTTTAACTCTTTTTTTTCCCTAGTGCCATTTACCTTTCAGTGTCCATTCATGTTTTTCATTCCTTTTATACACACCTTTGTTTAATACGTGAAATTTCACCCACTCACGGTTAATCTTCTCAAATGCTGTATAGCTCAGGAGCTGTATGTGCCACAGGATAACAGAGATGCACAAGTTCACCTCTGAAGACTGACTATGTTAATTACAGATAAATGCACCTGGGGTTACCCAGTATACAAGAATTACCCCCAGCTCACTGTGGCCATCATCCCTGTGGTACTGGATGTTGTGACATTAGTTGGGTCAAGTATCCTATGAGTGTATCCTTATCTGCCGCCTTCTATAGGCAACTGCTTTTGGCCACTGTCAGAGAGATTTTGAGCCACAGAGATCTTCTGGTATGGCCTATTTCAGAGGGAGTCATACATGGTANCAGAGGGTGTCATACATGGTAAGCTAGCTAGCTAAATACCCTTTTGCTTTCAGCAGGCCACTTTCTTTGGGTTTGAACTCTGGACAAAACAGAGTGGAAAAATTGCCTACAGTCTGCAGCTGAAAGGAAGGAAATGGTCTCAGTTTTACCTCCTGTTCATTGCTGAGAAAACCTCACTTTAGTAGGAGCACAGGGTGGCTCAGAGGCCTGTGTAGTGCCAAGGCTGGAAGACCACACAAAAAAGCTGTCAGAGGGTACTTCTGATGCCATGGGCAAGGGTCCTGGGATGAGCACAGGACCCTTTGAACCATATCCAGAGCTCTTGGACAGTATATGTCAATGTCCTGGGGTGGCTTTATGATGATTGTATCCCCAGCTGTCTGTTCTGTTTATGCTGGATATTAAGTTTTGCACCTTTAAGGCTGGTTCTGAGAGTGAAGGCGGGGAGAGAAAAAGTGCAGAGTTTGTTATCAGAAACTGCACTTGCTCCCCTGCATCCTCCCCCTGGACTGTATTGTCTGCAGTGGACAGAGGGAGAGAGCTCTCCTTTGCTTTTCAGTTAACTTTAGCTAGCTGAGGCAGAGAAGTTCCCTGGACTGTGTTTTTTTCTTTTCTTTTCTTGGACCTGTTTGAACCTGCTCTGGACTGAGAACCCAGAAGAGCAATGGGAAATCGCACCTGTGGCGCACCAGGCCTGGCCTGGGCTGCAGCGTTTCCCAGGGCTGGAGGGACTGGGGACAGATTGAGTGAGCTGAGCTGCAACCCATGAAAGAGGCTTTCTGAATTTGTCATCTCTGTGGAGAGGTGAGAGGTTTTCTTGTTTAGTATTGTTCAATTTTTGTGCTGGTGAATGCTTTGCCTGTTAAATAAATAGGTTTTTTTCCACTTTTCTCCAAGGAAATCTTTTCCCAAACAAATTGGGGGAGGGGTCACTTGAATTTGCTTTCTAGAGGAACCCCTTTGGAGGTTTTCTCACAGATTTGCCCTAAACCAGGACAGTCAAACAGCAGCCGAGGAACCCGGCAGCTTTCCTGCTTACTGCTGAAGTCACATAGCACTGGAAGATCCCAGGGATGAAGAAGGTGAGCTGCTTACACATAGACACCTGCTGTACTGCCCAGGCTTAACTTTTCAGAGTGCAGTCCTTAAATGCAAAACATCTGGTACCATCTGTGCTGAAGGCCAGCTGAGATCCAGGCAGATAAAATAAACATCTGCTTCATAAAGGTTTCTGAAAACATGAATACAAGAAAGGTCATTTTATACCTGCCTGACTGAACAGAATACAAAAAAGGGGATGAAATGTTCTGTCCACAGCCTCAGCAGTGTGATTAGGCTTTCATTTTTATTCAAGACTCATGTATTGTGTTTCTCTGCCTCCTTTCAGTGTCATGCAATTCTCTGTTTTTCTTGGTTTTTTTGTGCTTCTTTAAATGTGAAGAGTATCTCTCATTCAAAGGGTCTCTGCTCCTCCTCAGAGATTTGGTTTATTGAAGCTGGGCAGAGGCAAGGAGTATACTTTGCATTTCAAATGTCAGTAAGCCTGAGGATTCAGGGGTTGTAGCCATAATCACTAGTATCACCTGGTGTAGTACATGTCACAGGATGTGAGGATAGTGCATGCTCAGATTCCTTATCAGTGTGACATGGGGGACATGACACTGCTGAAATCCAAGACTTTGGAAATACTACAAATGGTGCATTAACTAAGCAAGTTAAAGAAGAAATCTTGATATACCTTTAGGTTCCTGTCTTTGAAATGCAAGACTTCTTTTCCTGTCATGTTTTAATGCAATTTCACAGGTCCACGGCAACTGGAAATGCAAAATGCTAGGAATTTGTAGGTTTTGGTGTGGACATGTGAAACTGCATTTTCAAAACCCTAAATGAGCTCACAAGAGAGCAGTATAAAATGTAAGTCTGAAAATACCACTGATAACTTATCTTAAATGTCCCTGACATATCAGGAGGTTCTTAACCCAAAGACATAAAAATCTGCTCTCCTTTCACTGTCACAAATTACTTCTTGAGACGGATTGAGTTTGTGTAATTAAGACATTTGGGGGAGGAAGGGGGTCATGATGACTAAACTAGAAAGGAAAAAAAAGTCCAGACAGCTTAGCTTTGCCTTTCAGAACTGTTATTTTTTATCTCCTGAGATCTGCCACATGAAACCTAAATATTTTCCTTCCATACCAAGCTGTAATGTGGCTGTGAAAGAGAACACTTTGCTTTCTAACATCCACATGTTACATACATTCAGTGGTAGCTGATACTTTGACATCCACACCATTCAGAAGCTCACTTTGGCAAAAGCACTCACTCTGGTGGCAGCTCTGATTATGCCTGCTGCTAGGCTGAGTGAAGGTAAACATGTTTGTGTCTGAAAATGGGTTTTGGAAGCAGTGAGAGCTCCATTTTTTCCTGTTTTTCCCCCTGCTTTTTTGCAAAAAATTTTTTTTTCACCAGGTAGGCTGAGATTTTACATGTTGCAGTAGTGGTGGACTTTACTTTTATGACATTTTAAATTAAATATAAAATAATAGGATTAGATTCTAATAGTCTACACACTTTTATACACTCTTCATCAGGAAGGAACTTGGCTCATCTTGGCTTCTAATGAAACCAGAATTCAATGGCCCTGCATCCTTTTAATTTCAGAGATTTAACACTCAGGATAAGAATTCTGCCACAGCTGGTTTATCAGTTGGGTGCATTACCCATTGTAATAAATTATTAACCGGTGGATGATAGTTTAACACTTTGACATGCAATATGCTAAAGCATTAAAAAAAAAAAAAACCTAAGCTAAGAAGATCTTCCTTCCTTCTTGGTAGAGAGAGTGCTTGGGCCATTTGGTCTTTCTGTCCCTCACAGTATGGAGGCCAGAAAAATTCTCTAAGGATTTTATGTTCTTTGCAGTCATTAGTTCTTTGACCACATTCAGTACTCATACCTTTACTGGCCTTATATATTCCCATAAGTACCACATACATCAGCTCTTTTATATGAATTTGGCACTTCTTGTTCGTGGAGGTTATGGTCCATGATGCTGGAGAAACCGGGTGCCAATGCAGCAGTGTGTGATTGTGAATGGCTCTCACATTATTCCTTCAGTAGAGGAGCCATCTCTTTCTCCCCCAGTCATCCTCAGTGGCAGCTGTGTCACTCTGAGAAGCCAAGACACAAGGCATTATGCCAAGATAATCTTGGAGATGTTCTGTGATAACCAAAGCACATAAAAGAGACCAAGATTTAGCTCTTTCCCATTTGATTTACAGAGTTTCCAGAGCGTGGAGGTGTCAGGAATAGTTTTGTCATCTATGCCTACTCATGTTAAAATCTCCTCTTAAAAGGATGAGTCAGCAGGGAGATTTGGGTACAGACTTGGTAGAGGTCTTCAGCATCTAGCTAAGAGAAGGTAAAAGAACAAGATTCCTCTGCCAATTAAAAAAGCCTGAATTTTTTTCTTGGAGGAAGTGTCTGGAGTAAAATTCTATGGAGTATTTCATAGTAGAGAAAAGTCCTTATCAGCCAGCCATAAAATTAGCATTTTCTATACGTAAGAGAGAGTTCTGGGAGTGAAAAGAAAGGTGAACTAAAACATATAGGTACAAAATACATGTATACATTTTCATACCAGGCTATGGTCTTGCTAGCTATGCTTTATGCAAAAAGATAATGGTATAATGTTGATGACAGATTTCCTTGACAAAGCAGAGGTAGGATGAAAATATTGTCTCAATTTTTGGTCTGTAGTAGTAATAAAGTAACAAAGTAAATCCCTCCAATGAAGCACAGATTTCTGGTTGAATTTAAAAAATGCTTGTCAACTTGAAAACGAAAATATTCAGAAGATTAGCAAGCAGAGATGAGCAACAGTGTTTATTGTGTTACCCCAGGTTATTCTCCTGTCATTTGTGGTGTACCTGCTTCAAGCATGCAAGCCTGGTGTTAGTCACCAGCTGTTTATACAACTTGATTTGTTTGACTAAACTCTTCAATTTAGATATCAAGTAATTAAGTAATTATTACTTTGTTTGACATGATTGTGCTGCATAAAACAATGATAAAAGTGTTTGGAGTGAAATTAAAAGTCTGAGTGTCAATAAGGAGAAAGGAACCACCCTGACAGACAGAGACAATGTGGGCAGAGTTTTCAGCCGCAGAGTGCATGTTCCCAAAACCTGGATTACTTAGCTGACCTTACAGTTTGTCTGGACTTAACCCATTCCAGACCATGCCTTGGGGAAGACATTCTGGCTATTCAAGGGCAAATGCTGAGTGGTGGCTGTGGGGGTCACAAATATTAACGAAACAGTGTTTATTCACTCGTTGACCAATGAGTCATTAGGAGTATCAGAGGCAGCAGAAACACCAGCTACTGTAAACTTCTTTGGGAGTCAGCATTTTCGGCTCTCTTTAGTGGTTGCTGAGCTTTGAAAGGAGTAGAGCCCCTGCAGTTAATTGTGGAAGTCATTAAGCCAATATACTTGGGAAGAGAGAAGAATGGCAGGAGAGGGGAGAGGTGCATGGGAAGAGGAATATGGCCACTCTTCTAACCCCCAAAATAGTGCTTTGCTGTGCCTTGCGTGTCCCTCTCAGCACTGCGCAGTCCTACATGCAATTGAGGACATGGCTTTGAGATGTGCAAAGGGAGGTTTAAATTGGATATTAGCAAAAATTTCTTCACTGAAAGGGTGTTTAGATATTGGAATAGCCTGCTCAGAGAAGTGCTGGAGTTACCAGTTAAGGCGTGTGTTAATGTGGTACTTGTGGACACAGTGTACTGGTCCGCAGAGTGGTTGTCTTAGTTTGAAAAGACAG
>VXBQ01017173.1:59671-81661 GCA_013400175.1 Phainopepla nitens | reverse complement strand
TCTGACCACACTGGTGTCACAGAGTAAGCTAGAAAATCTGGCTTCCAGCCAGCTGCTTCCTCTGGTTTATCAGTCACTGCGTCTGACTCTTCATACTTCTAATGTCATACTTACTATTGTCATTGTAGATGTTCTTGAAGGCATGGCAGGAATCAAAAATTATTTTGTGTGGCTCATCCTTTTCAGTAATCACATGTTTTCCTCACCTGCAGCATGCAATCACTGCAGATAAGGTTTTGTTGCCTTAGATGTATTGGACGTTGTGCAAACACAAAAAAGGCTTAATCACTAACAACTTATTTTTTTTTTTGCCATTCTGGTTCTCTGGTGATAGACATGTGCAGACGTTCAGCACATTTCCCCAGAAGACTCACAAATGTCCACGAAACTCGGGCTGTGTTGGCCAATAGCCAGTAGCAGGAGAGGGTAATGCTGGTGCTTCCCTGGCCTACAGCCAGAAACTCCAGCAGTGGGCAGTGACACAGCCCTAAGGGTGTCTGATTTCTCAGAGACATGCTGAGCACATGCGTCTGCTTAGACCTGTCCATTATGAAAGACTGTTTTCCCAGCAACATAATCATTTCTGCTTACTTTCTTTTTCAAACCCCTCACCTTGTAAATAGTTTGGAGTCTTTTCTGAAGGAAGGTACTATGTGCATTTAAGAATATTATTTTTTCTGCTAAGAGCTATTTACGGTCTAGGTTGTCATGCTGCTAGGCAGTAACAACCAAGGAACAGAGCATTTCCTAGGAATTAATGGCTTGCTAGGCAGAGTTTAAAGCCTAAGGTACAGCCAGAGGCTATTAACTCCAGCTGGTCATTAAAAATCCTTCGGAAATACCTTGCTCTAAGGTCAGTATTACTGTTAAAACAAATGTAGGCAGATGGATTTATTTCATGGGTTGCATTTTCAGCTGGTATGCACAGGGCTTTTCTGGAGAATTTACACCTTCTTAACATTAACCAGTCAATTATTTGAGTCACCTCTCAGCATTCCAGTCATACAATTTAATTATCCTTATTATGAAAAATGGAAGTGTAGCACTCTGGCAAATTTTATATCAGTTTATCTGATTAGTCTTTCACATCTGCTGGCAAATATAGCCTCTTTTTTGTCTACCAAGGAAACAAAGCCTCTAATATGAGCATTTATTCCCCAAGAAGTAAGTATTTCATCTTCTCCTAAGTATCTAGTGTGTTTGCACAAAGACAGGATCATTCAGAATACCAGCTTGCCAGCAGGCCAAAATGAAAATTTAACACAGGCTGAGTTTTACAGTCTTTAACAAGAGCCTATAAATAATAAATAGTTCAATTTAAAACATCTTCTGGGGAGAGAGTGCAGTAGCAAAAGACAAAGTCAAGAAAATACATTTGGAATTGATTTGCTGGAATGGAATAGGAGCATTCAGTGGAATTATTCCTGCTCAGAAGTGGAGATGACCACAGTTAGGAATAAACCATGGGATGATTTAAGCAGTACAAAATAAATCTTGAAACTTATGTATTTGATAGGTCAGATACCTTTCAGAACAGTCATCTGCACATGGGTTTATATTTTTTGTAATATTCAGATTTTAAAAAACAAAATGAAAACACAGTAAAAAATAGTTCTTGAAAAATTGCTATTGCTGCTGGGATTAAAAAAAAGAATCCTGTATGTTTAGTAAAAAAACATTTCCTTTTACTGCCTATAATGTGTTTGTATTGTTTGTACTGTGATAATTCGAAAAAGCCCAGATACAGAGGAAGCCTCTTATGCTGCCAGTTCTCTAATATTTGCAGTTTTTACCTCAGTACTGCCTTGTCTCAGAAGTGAAATTACCTACCTGAAGTTTTTGAGCTTCATCAGTACATAAACCAGTTCTGATCTTGTCAAATTACAGACTTTTATTTCACCAGAGTTTAACTCCCTGGGTGATTACATTTAGAGGGAAGCAGCAGGGCTTTGGGATTTGACTTCACCACTTTTAATAAGACAAAACTAAGTATCAGCACATCCTCTCAGCCACTGTTGTGTTCCTATCAGTAGATGTGGAAGTTTCTCAAGTTTTACTGGGCAAGTTATATTGCAGCAGTGAAACTAATTCTTTCTTAAGGTACTCAGATGAAAAAGATGATTTACTGAAGAGCAAACAGATGATTCCAGGAATTCTGTCAATGTCCTGTTGCACTACAAAAACTTGCATCTTTTCTGCTGAAATGCACCTGTAGGTATTTGCTTGCTTTCCATACTCATGGGTACACATACAGATCCTGATAGGTGTTCTATCCTATTTTAAGATTATTTCCACTGGCATATGAATATCTTCTACTTTCAAAAATATTTCAACACCTCAACAAGGTGTTGGTTTTACCTTAAGGCTTTTAAATATCCCAAATGTGACCCTGATGGAGCTTCATAGGATATAGAAAAGTCCCAAAGCACAAATTCTGCAAATAGTTACACATCTGCTTAGTTTTACAGACTTAGGGGTCCTTTGAGAGTTGAGCATTTAGAAAAGATTTGCAGGATTGAAGCTTAACTATTTTTATGGAATTATATTTTTTTTCATATGGGAGTGTGCTTATATTCCATGACTGTGCTACCTGTTTAAAGGTAAATTTTCTTTCTCTACCAAATTCTAATAACAATATTTGAATGCAATCCATGATGTCAGACTCCTAACCTGAATTCAAGGCAGTCTAAGAAATGCAGGTTTCTCCTACAAAGAAAAAGGTGCTTTCCCAACTTAGGCTGAAATAGTTGCAAATCCTGCCTGTGGCTGGGCATGAATTATGGACTTTTATAAAGTGTTTGAAAATCTGTGCTTTTAGTGTAAGAGACAGTGTGTATAAAACCAAATTTTGTCCTTCTAAATGTGCTTCGAGATGAAACATCCAGCCCTTCAACATTAACTGGATAAGTTGCAGCAGTTACAGTGAAAGGATGCCAAGACTAAACTATTTACTTAAAGGATTCCAATGTGTCCAAGCACCAAATGGTTTAAGTCTTTCAACCAGGCAATTAATAATAAAACCACTATTCCAAAACATAGTTATCAGCACCCCAGATGTATACCCGAATTTAGCAGTATCTGATCGTCCAACATGTTGCACGTTACCCTTAACAAAATTTTCTCACCAAATGGATAGCTTCAGTCCTGAAATCCATATCAGATGTTCAAGAGGTATACTGGCAAAAGATATAAATGCTCCAGGTTTTACACTTCAGCTTATCTTCCTGTGAACAAATACTTGGAAAAAACCAAAAAGCCACACACACCTTTGAAAATATTTTTGTTTCCACTGGGTTGTTCCATGAATTAGCTCTTCTTCATATTAACAGACTTTTTTCCTTGTGAGGATACCTAGATGTCACTCATCTGGATAGAAAGTGTATTTTTCTTGAACAAAATAGGTTGCATCAAAATAAAAGGAAAATTTCTTGTGGCCCTGCACTTGTCATTTATTATTTCTACTTTACTGGACACCTGTTTAGAAGACCTAACTCAAGTGTCTCTGTTTTCTTATGTGAAAAGAAGGGGAAAACTGGGGCAAATGCAAGTAAATATCCAAGTGAAAAACATAAGTGAACATATATAAGCAGTATGGAGGTCCAAAACAGAATGCTGAGAACCAGAAACAACAAATACACAAATTTCTGTATTTTAATAAAAGAGATACAGCCACTGCAGCAGCATTCAGAAGTTGCAGATCCAAGTAAGCAACATCCACTGAATCTGTTTACAAGTCTGAAGTCAAGCCAATGACATAGTAGATGTTCACATGATAATGTTGTCAGATTCCACAAAGGATTAAAGTAATCCATGCCCAAAGTTACATTTTACTGCTGTGCCAGAATCACTAATGGCAATTCCCAGAACAACTATTTGGATGCTTTTTATTCTTAAGAAAGATGATTTATTTAAGGTAGTATACCATTCTTGGAGTCAGCATTTTATGGGGAAAACAATGCATTCTTTCTAATAGGATTGCAGGTGTCCTTTTATTTATTCCTGGAGTCTTCCTCTTCATTTGATGTCGTGTACTGTAAAGATATTAGAAATAACCTAACAAAGATTACCTAACATAAATTTCTTGAATGTGTATACATTATTCTACACTGCAGCATACAAAGTTGCTCATTTCCTAGAGGGAATATCTTCTTTTAGCCACTTGCAAACAACATGCAGTTTCAAATTTTGTATGCTATGGAGCGCCGCACATCACTATTCCCAGGGTATGGCAAACTGCTTAAATGGGCATGTACCTAGACATGCCATTTTTATTAGAGGGTGTGTGAAGGAAAACCAGTGTCATGGCTGTGTTTCTGCTGACCTAGTGAACATCTGTTTTCAGCAACATGTTTTGAGATGCATATGAAGATCATGAAGTCAATACCTGACTAGACTACATGATCTAAACTCTTTGCATTTATGCATACACAGTAAATTCTGTGTATCATATTTCCACATTCCCCTCAGCTCATCTCATCTAGTTACAGAAAAATCCTCCTCAGAAAAATGCCTCCTCCTGAGGTACTGGGCATAGAACTTTCCTTCCATGGAAGTGCACAAGGGAATTTAAACCCTGATAAAGATGCGGGAGAGAATTTAAATCAAGTTTAATTGCATGGAGCTTAGAGTCACACATTTTTTAATTAGTCTAAAAGATTACTCAGTTTGTCCCTTTATTAATTTTCTACTTCAGGGCCACTCAAAATCCATTAGTATTAAAGAAGCAATAAGCCAATTAGAAAAATGTAATGATAACAAGTTAGTCTCTGCATGCACTGAGGAAACTAATCCAATAATGATGGCATAATTTTTGTTTAATATCCTGTAAGGGACAGATCACAAATCTATGTTTTCCATTTCAGTGGTAGAAGAAATCTTAATAAAAGGGCGCCCTTATGAAATATGCTGCAGCTCAAAAAGCTCTGGCAAAAATGCTCTGACCCTGTAGTGCCATTCAAGACAATCATATTGGATCAAAGGCCTGCTGGAATATGGAGCATCTGTGGTGGATGAAAGGCTTAGATTTTATCAGTTAGTGTAAGATATAATCATAAAAGAATGCAAAAAGATTCACGGAACACAATAAATAGGATGTGTAGCCAGTTCTAATTTTGAAACATAAAGGACTCCTTAATATCAGTATTTCCCTGACAATTTACTACTGTAATTTACTGTAGGCTACTACTATCCATTATGATTTTCATAACTTTTCAGGTGACAATACAGAACCCTCTGTTCTCCCAACTATGCAGCACTGGGTGTGAGTCTGAAAGCAGAGTAACAGTTAAACAGATCACCAAGTATCAAATTTAAGCCATGATTTACTATGGTGAGTGTTT
Organism: Phainopepla nitens; assembly: GCA_013400175.1. Classification (NCBI taxonomy): domain Eukaryota; kingdom Metazoa; phylum Chordata; class Aves; order Passeriformes; family Bombycillidae; genus Phainopepla; species Phainopepla nitens. The sequence goes on along the minus strand of VXBQ01017173.1, from coordinate 76,322 downwards.
CCAGAACCCACTTCCTTTGGAACAAAGGATAGCAAGAAATAAAAGAGAAAAAATCTTTGATAGTTCTTTCCTACCTCTGTAGGGTGGAACAAAGGGGCCAGCATCCATCCAACAGAGAAACCACAGCTGAGCTCTCAGTGCTCCTGAAAATTTAGTAACCTCTTTTGGTGCCTAAATAAAATTGTATGATACTGAAGAGGGCCACAGGATAAACCAAAGCCAGAAGGGACTTGTAGGAAGGCAGGATTCCCTTTTCGCCTGTATACAGTGTCAGTCTTTTTTATTGTGGCTCTTTCCTGCTTGATTTTAAGGAGTGCTTTGTTATCAAAACTTTATAAAAACAAATATTTGAGATGCTATCTTGATGAGAAAGGTTCTTTGATCATAGATATGTATCTATGAATTTGCAAGCAGAATTTTTGAAGTTATATAATATCTTTATTGTTTGTGTATTCTTAGTTAGGTTATGCTCTATATACAGCCAATCACAAAATCCTGTTTGCCTTTTAAATCCTTTTTATTAAAACAAAAAAAAAACACTAAAAATTACAGATTTGATCTTGAAAAAAAGAATCTACTTGTAGACAAAACAGAATAAAAAATGCAACATATTCTTCTCTGTTGCTGGTTTTGTTGTAGCAGAATTTCAAAAGAAAAAGATCTAGAACAACACTAGCCCCTCTTATATTTGGGGGTTTTCTTGTGTCATTAAAAATTTTGAAAAAAATTTTAGCAAAGTGGGCAAAATGTCAACTGAAGCATGTTTGTGAGAGAATATAACCTCCAGTTTACCAACACAAGACTACTTCTCTCAGTTCTATGAACTGCAAGTGCTTTACTTACCCCTGTGAAGGTCTTGCCTTCAAACAGTGCCTCAGTCTAGGAGGTTCCTGGAGTGTTTGGCAGGGAACTTTCTGGCACAGCTGGTGTGTGAGCAAGCTAGGGACAGCAGCTCTGCTGGGGGTTTGCAAACAGAGAAGGTGTGGTGGGTGATGTGATCACTAGAGGCCATCTTGGGCACAACAATGGTGAAATGATGGAGTTTTTGGTTCTCAGAGATAGAAGGAGCGGGGACAGGAGAATTGGTGCCCGGGACTTCTGGAGGACAGAGTTTGGCCTGTTTGAGTGACTGGTTGAAAGACTCCCTTGAGCAGTAGTCCTGAAGGGCAAAGGAGTCCAAGAAGGCTGGACATGCTTTAAGAAGGAAATCCTAAAAGCATAGCAGTACAGGACCTGTCCCCTTGTGCTGAAGGAGAAGCAGCCGGGGAAGACCAGCTTGGATGAACACNTGCTTCTGCAAATACATCAGCAATAAGAGCAGATTTAAGGAGAATCTCCATTTTTAGCTAGATGCAGAGGGAAACAGTGACAAAGGATGAGGGAAAAAGGCTGATGTACTTAATGCCTTCTTTGACTCAGACTTTAATAGCAAGAACAGTTGTCCTCAGGGTGCTCAACCCCTGAGTGCAAGACAGAGGCAAGGAGCAGAATAAGCCCTCATAACCCAGGAGGAAATGATCAACAACCTGAAATGGCTCTTAGACACACAGGTCCATGGGCCTGAATGGGATCTACCTGAGGGTTCTGAGGACGCTGGTGGAAGTTCTCAGAGAGACACTTTTCATCATTTACCAGCAGTCCTGACTGGCAAATGGACCCAGCTGAGTGGAAGTTAGCAAATGTGACCTATTTACCATATATGAGAAGGGTCAGAAGAAGAATCCAGGGAACTACAGACTGTTAGCCTGAGCTTGGAGACTGACCTGGAGCGGGTCATCCTGAGTGCCATTATGTGGCAGAATACATGCAAGATAACCAGGGCATCAGATCCAGCTAGTGCAGGATTGTGAAAGGCACATCCTGCTTGACAAAGCTGATCACCTTCTATGAGCAGGTGACCAACTTAATGGAAGAGGGAAGGTCTGTGGATGTTGTCTACATGGATAAAGCCTTTGACACCATTTCCTGCAGCACTCTCCTGGAACAACTGGCCAGAGTGAGTATATCCTTTGCTGGATTCAGGACTGGCTGGATGGCTAGGCCCAAACATTTCTGGTTACTGGAATTACATCCAGTTGCTGTCCAGTTGCTGGTGGGGCTCCCCAAGGATCTGTGTTGGGTCCAAGTCTCATTTAACATCTGTATCAATTATTTGGATGAGGAGAACAAGCGCCCCCAGTCAGTTCCCAGCTATCACCAGGCTGCATGGGAGTGTTGATGTGCAGGAGCACAGGAAAGCTCTGCAGAGGATCTGGACAGGCTGGACCGATGGGTCAAGGCCAGTGGTATGAGATCCATGAAGTGCCAGGTCCCGCCCTCGGGTCACAACAGCCCCATGCAGGACTACAGACTGGGGGAAGAGCGGCTGGAAAGCCACCCCAGGAAAGGGGCCTGGGCCTGCTGAGCATGAGCCAGCCGCACCCAGGGGGCCAAGAAGGCCAGTGGCACGCTGGCCTGTATCAGCAATAGCGTGGCCAGCAGGACCAGGGCACTGATTGTGCCCCTGTACTCAGCACGGGTGAGGCCACACCTCAAATCCTGCCTTCAGTTTTGGGCCCCTCAACAAGACACTGAGGTGCTGGAGCGAGTCCGGAGAAGGGCAACAGAACTGAGGTAGGGTCGGGAGCACAGGTCCTGTGAGTCACAGCTGAGGGAGCTGGGGGTGTTTAGCCTGGAGTAAAGGAAGGCAAGGGGAGGCCTCGCTGCTCTTATAACTACCTGAATGATTGTATCAAAGCAGGGGGGTGGTCTGCTCTCCCAGGTAACAGAAGACAGGGCAAGAGAAAAATGCCTCAAGTTGCACCAGGGGAGGTTTAGATTGAATGCTAGGAGAGAATTCTTCATTGACAGGGTAGTCAGGCGTTGGAATAGGCTGCTCTATTGGCAGCGGCATCCCCATTTCTGGAAGTGTCCAAAAGGTGTGTGGTGTGGCACTTTGGGACACAGTGGTGCACATGGTAGTGCTCGGTTGGACTTGATTATCTTAGAGGTCTTTTCCAGCCTTAAAGATTCTATAATTCTACGACCCAATAAGACGCATGTATCAAAATTCCCACAGAAAAGCCAAAAAACCCCAGGAAAAGCCAGCGCAACAACCAGACTCCCAGCTGACCCATAAGCGATGGCTTCCTAAGCAGTCCTACTGCAGTACTTCTTCATGAGGGCTTCCAGAGCCTTTGCTTTTTCACATACTTAGTCTGTCAGATGGCATGTGAGAAATAATATGGTGCTTATTAAGGGCATGTGTGTTCTCTGGAACTGGAAAAAAAGCATCAGCTGGGTCACAGCCCACTTCTGGATCTGACACAAAATTTCAGTGGGAAAAAATTAAGTGTTATTCCAAGTATCCATGCAAAGAAGACCTGAAAGGGAAACATACTCTGAGAAAAAATAATTTTAAATGGCACAGTGGAGTGTCTTCAATTCAAAGCCTGTTTCTTCTATTATATGTACTTTAAGGAAGCTAACAAGACCACTTCCAGTAAGTCAGTACCCTTCTATTCTGCTTAATCCTATTTGTATTCCAAAGAAATAAATCAAAACAACAGGAGTGTGGAAAGGAGGTCTGGAGACTCCCATGGTGGGTAGAACAGTGCAAAAGAAAATTCTTTAGAGAATGTCAGGGAAGCCAGCCCCCAGACCAAAGACAAACACTTGTCTGGAGCCTCTTCTTCTAAGGTTCTCCTTTGCTAAACAACAAAAATTAAAGCAGAATCAGAAAATGAAGCAATGTGCACTGGCAATGTCAGCCCCAAGGAAATTGTGAAATCCAAGGTGCAACTTCCTGCATTTTGGAAGACTTTTAATATAACATTTCAGGACAAAAAAGCACATGCAAAAACATAAGCCTTCCTGGTATTTATCTTGGACTCAATGCTAAAATAACTTGCCAGTAGCAAATTCCATACACTGAAACCACAGTTCTTACTACACACTCGCGTGTTTCCCATCATACACACTCACACACATAGACACACACATATTGCATAGAAAAACACTCAAAAAGCCAGCATCAACATTATAAAAAAATATCCCCCAAAGCAAGTTATCACCTCACCTCTGAGTAGGAACACTGGGCTCTTATGCTCAGCATGCAGGCACAGCCAAACCTCCCTTGTCCATCAGAATGACACCCCTCGTCATTTTACACAAACTTCAAAAGCACCTTTTAAAGAAATCTTTGTGAGTCCTCCTACATGGGCTCAGGTGTAGTTCTCTCTATTCCTCTTTCTGCTGTTTCCTTTACTTTTTACTGTACAGCTCACAAGCCTATTTGCTTCTCTGTGTTTTAGCATCCCTTCACCCTGCATCTACCAAGGCAAACCCAGCACTGCTGCATCTGTGTACTACTGCTCACAGAATATCCAAGCTCCATGCTGCCAAGCTGAAGCAAGTCTCATTAGTAGGAAAACTCAATCTTTCTTATATGTATTTTCATCAATTACAGCACTCACATCTGATTTCTGATTTAATTTTTCCAGTTTGAATAGTCCTACTTATTTACCATGATTGTGAAATAAAGGATTTAACTATTCAAAGGATCTGAGGCCATGTCACTTTTTGTTAGGAGAATCTTGGGGTTTGTCTATTAGTATTTTTTCTGCTAAGCATGTCTGATAAAAGTGGCTTTCAAAAATGTGAATTCTCCATTAGGCTAGTGCAAAACCTGAATCATGAAATAATTTGTGAAACATAAACATAACAAAAGGTAAACAAAACAGAAGAAATGCAGGTAATAATTTCCCAGGGGATACACTCTGAAGGCTTGTTACAGAGAATTATTTTTTGGGATTCTTCAAGCCTGCCCAGCCCCAAACCAAAACTGTAATATCTTACTGATGCACAAGAGATCTTGTATTTCTGCACTAGCTCTTTTCATTGGCTTTTGGAAACAATTCAAACTGTATCTTAGGTATCTGTGGGCAGAGCTCCATTCACTAGCTAACAGTGAGCCATTCTAGATGCCATGCTGACACACTTGTAAGGAGGTACAAGGGGGAAAGCAAGGAGATGGAAGGCCAGAGAGAGGGAGATGTGTTGCAGTTGTGAGTAAAATAATATTTAAATTAAAAGGAACCCCACCTCAGCTATTGCCCTACATAGATGCGGTTCCACAGAGGTAATTGTGCTGTAATTTCTTTGACTTAAAAGGTTTTCTAAGATTTAAACAGAAGGAAAATTAAAAGGTGATAAATTAATACAGAATGGAAAAACTAGAATACAATTATAAAATATGACAATAGTAAGAGAAAGACTGGTTATAATGGCAGTGATCTGTTGGCCTAGGTTTATGGTTCACAAAGCTATCCCAGCATAGCTCTTCTGCACATCTCAGATGAGTGTGAGACAGGTTCCTTCCACAAACAAAATCAGCTGCTTGTTGTTTCTCCTTGTGCAACTTTCTGCTTCAGAGGCAGCTCAAAAGGCTCCTGAAGTACGTGAATCCCTTCATGAAGTCCCAGAGTACCATTGACTAAATTGTAATTACAGAAAAAAAACTGACATTTTTTAATACTTGATTCTCAGCTACATGCAACTAGCTCAAGGAGCTGAAGCCTCAGCAGTCAGAAATCTCTGTACCTCAACAACAGCAGAGGACACCTCCATAGGGATGACCCATAATGTCCAAATTATGTACTGTGGATAAAAGGAAGGGTATGAACAGCATAACCAGGAACACACTTTTCACAGTACACTGGACCAAACCATTAAAGATTAATACAAAGTTAGATTTGCAGATTTACCTATGAGTAATTCCACTGATGACAATTTAAAAGCAGTATTTTCTTAAAGATCTTAAATACCTTCGCAGACTCATGGCTTATTCCCATCAGATTTTTCAGGAATTGACTTGTTCCATGTATACTCATTTAAATAATGAAATGTTCAAATGTTCAGAATAGCACAGCATGGCAGAGCACAGAACATAAAAGAATAGACTGTTTCAGCTGGCAGGGACCTACAATGATCATCTAGCCCCACTGTTTGACCAGGGCTGATCAGAAAAAATAAAGCCTATCATCAAGGGCCTCTTTTTTAGTCACTGACAGGCATGAGGCATTGAGAACCTCTCTAGGAATCCTGTGCCATTGTTTGGCTACCCATTCAAGGAACGAAATTCTTCTGAATGTCAGGTCTGAACTTTATATACTGTGAGAGTTCCAGAAATATCCCATGCCTCGCAACCAAGCTCCCCAGGGCAGCCCTCTGTCCCTCTGTGCAGCCCCAGAGTGGTGGTGCCTGGCCTGCCCTCGTTGCTTTCTGCCTGCCCACAGAGCCTCACTGCGTCCTGCTTCTCCCCCCTGTCCCAGCTGCCTGCCTGGGGCCATCTGGGACCATCTCTGCCCCTGGCACGGGCAGCTGGGCCTTCCTTTGGGGCTTGGCAGCAACTCCTGAGGCCAAACCCAGCAGCTGCCCTCTGTCCCTCTGCTCATTTTGCATGGTCAGCTTGGCTGCAGAGGGGGACCTGTGTCAGAGGAAGGCGAGGAGCGCTGGGGAGCACAGAGGAAAAGAGCTTTTCTGTGGGGGTCACTCACAGTCAATTGTCCTGGGGGACATCCTGCAGAGCATGTGATGGGGAGGGCAGTGGAGTGGTGGTGGGGGGCACTGGGTCGCTGAACAAAGAGTCACAGAATTTAGATTGAAAGACTCTGAGATCACTGAGTCCAACTTTTGACTTTCCAGCACACGTCAACTAGATCATAGCACTGAGTGCCATGTCCAGTCATTTCTTGTACACCTCCAGAGACTGATGCCACCACCTCCCTGGGCACTTCACTCGAAGGTTTAACAGCCATGAAGAAATTCTTCCTGGTGTACAACCTGAACCTCCCCTCTCACAGCTTGAGGCATTTTTCTCTTGTCCAGTCACTTTCTGCTTGTGAGAAGAGGCCAAATCCCATCTGGCTGCACCCTCCTTTCAGGCCGTTGTGGAGAGCAATAAAGTTTCTTCTTGGGCATCCTTTTCTCCAGGCTAAACACCCACAGCTCCCTCAGCTGCTCCTCACAGGATCTGTGCTCCAGACCCTTTTCCAGCTCTGTTACCCTTCTCTGGACATGCTCCAGCTCCTCAGTGTCTTTCTTTCAGTGATGGGCCCAGAACTGAACACAGCACTTGTGGTGTGGCCTCACCAGTGCCCAGCACAGGGGGACAATCACTGCCCTGGTCCTGCTGGCCACGCTATTGCTGATACAGGCCAGGATGCCACTGGCCTTCTTGGCCACCTGGGCACACTGCTGGATCATGTTCAATACCCCCAGGTTCTTTTCCACTGGGCAGCTTTCCAGCCACTCTTCACCACGACTGTAGCACTGTATGGAGTTGTGGCTGAAGCGCGGGGCCCAGCACTTTGCTGTGTTGAACCTCATGCTGTTGGCTTTTAGCCTGTCCAGATCCCTTTGCAGAGCCTTCTCACCACCAGTAGATTGACACTCCCACCCAACATGCTGTCATCTGGGAACTGATGAGGGGCACTTGATCCCCTCATTCAGATCATTAATAAACGTGCTAAACCAACACTGATCTCTGGGGAACCCCACTAGTGACAGGCCACCAACCAGATGTGCTACACCAAGGTGTGTGATACTGTACTATAATACCTTCCCTTAGCCTTTACAATCATTTAAAGTTTTATTATCCTGTTATTCTTCTAAAATGTTGCAAGATGGTACAAAAGCATATCATACTGCCTAGCAAAGCAAATACTCTCAAGTTAAAATTAATAGCCTACTTAAAATAGTTGCATAATCCTCAAAGAGGGTTTAAATTCTCATATTACAGATGCTAGTAATTTGGGATGAAACTTCTGAGTTTCCTATTTACCGTCAATATGATACTGAAATAAGGTGTCAAGTTAATAAATTTACTTTATTAGTTTTAATAGCTGAAAAAATATCTGGTTCTTTGTTTAATGAGAAGTAATAACCTGTTTGTCTCACAGGTAAACTCTAATTTTATAGATGGTTCATATGTTTGGTAACTAGGAAACGGTCAACTGGCATTTTAACCTCAAGATTATTACTTTAAATTTGGACATCTCAAGGGCTATTTGTCACCAAGGTTTGGTGACTTACAAAGTCATACATGTTGTCAGCAAAGCTAGCTTAGTGCAGCAGCAGCACTCTCTGATGGCAGGCTCTCCTTTGAAAGCTGCCCTCTTACCTACCCTGCTAAGATCTGACAGACCATAGTGGTGCAAGACAGACAAGACACAAAATCTGTCACCAGGTAGAGAAAGAGCAAAGATTTCCCCCTAACAAAGTTACAAAATCTAGGAAAAAAGCAAGTGCGATAGTGCTATTCCTTTGAGTTCTTCTTACTTACCAAGTAATTTTTGTTAAATGCCTTTCCCTTCTCCTCTCTTTCAAAAGGCTAGGCAGACATGCCTTCCTACAAATCTTTTCCCCAAGACAAACTTCAGATGAAAAAATCCATGGGTGCTAACCTTGATTCAACCTGCAGCAGTAAAATCAGTTTTACCTAGGTGTTGAAATAAATTTATAATATAATTTTGGGTCTCCTAAATGAAATGGTGGAGCTCTCCCTCTTCCAGAGCACCCAGAGTCTCTCATTTCTGCCAAAAATCACTTTTCAAATATTTCAGTTGTCTTTCTACCCTCAACAGATGGAGAAATCCTCATTCATACATCCATAAGTGAAGTCTAGCCCCTCCTCAACCAAAGCTGAGCCCTTCCTTGCCTGGGAAGCAGTTTCCAGCCTCCAGCTTCCAATCTCCCCCCTTCTCAGCTTCTGTGGCTTACAGCCTTGCTCCCCAGCAGGTTTCATGAGGCTCTGGTGTGTTAGGCAGCTAGGAACCTGCAAAGTTGGATCCACTGCAAAGATTTGAGCTCAAGGGGTGAGAAAACCAGACAGAAAAGCCACATTTTTTGTGCTCCACTGTGCAAAAGTTTGTATCCACTGTGCGCACTTGACATCCTAATTCACCCAGGTGACTCTCAGATCCAGCAGCTCTTAACTGGCAGCTTGAGTTAAGCCTGGAGAAGAGCCTGTGAGAATGCTCGGATTAGCAAAACAGACTAAAACACAAGCTGCCTTGTGTTCTGTGCATCATAAACCCTAAACACAATCTTCTCCACTGCAGCCTTACCTTGCACAAATGGCAAGCAGGTATAGCTGCTGTGGCAGCTGAAACACTAGTGACACATCCAGTTACAGCTGTTAGAGTGGAAATGTTCATAAGGAAAGCTGTGGTGGGGTGAAAAGTGGCCCAGATGATACTGCAGACAACCAAGTGTCTGAGCCAGAGATTTCTTCTGCTTACATAGCGTCTATAGGCGCAAAATGATTTCTGCAGTATCAAATATGCCAGCATATACATTAAACATAATTAGCCAGGTGAAGTTAAACTAGGCGTGTATTTTTTCAAGCCACTCAAGCCAGGTAGTGCAGCTTCCTGGCATGCACCCTGTTCTAGTAATAAGATTCAACATGGTTGCAACAAAAAAGACAAGAATGATTAAACGGAGTTGGAAAATAGTAATTGTTCTCATTGCTTGAAGCAGACATTAAAAATAATTGCAATTTGGCAATGGTGTATTCAGACATAAACAGTCAGTGTCTCCAGTGCTCATTGGGAGTAAAAGTTAACAAAAATGAAACACCTGTTCATACATCAGCGCTGCTGCAGTTTAGCAGCACGCAGCATTCCTGAAGCTGTTAAACACATGCATTATGCCAACAAAAATTTGGCTGCATGTTTACTTAAGGCCTGAATAAATATGGCAAATCTCTGGCAAAAATCAGATCAAGTTCTTACCTGGGTTTAATCAGACTGGCAGCAAAATGATAAGAAACCTAAAGATGACAAGTAGTATCATGTAAATAGCTATTGTTGATGGAAAATGGAATCTTTAGAGAAAAAAATCCTATGTTCTCACAGACAGAATATAGAATATACTGATTTATTTACATGGTTTCCAGCTGTGTGAATGGAGTTGCTCCCATGGACGGCTGGGACATAAAAGATGAAGTGAGTGAGCTGAGCTAAAGCAAGGCCTAAGTGAGCACTATTCTCATGGGCTGTATCCACAAAAGCCGAATCTGCAACCTGACTCAGGCTGGCTAATCCTGAGGGTGTGAGGGAGCGTATTTTGTGTAGTAAAACCACATGTGTAGAAGTTTTGCAGTTCGAGTCCTTTAACTCTGCTTTTCTCTTTTGTGGTTAAACTTCTAGAAAATATAAAATAGAAAATTCTATTTGTATTTCCTCTTGCCATGGAAAGAGAAGGCTGAATTATAAATTATCTCAAGACATGTCTGGGCTTCTTCCTTATGAGCAGTTTAGAAGACTCATGTAAAAAATCATCAAAGAGCTATAGGATAAAGTAAAGGACTGCTGGCTCTATGGCGCTTTGAAGGATGCTCAGCAGAGTGTCTGCACAGGAAAAACCTCACTGTGGTTTACGATGCAAAGGGCTTCAGACAGATCTTGCTACCGACACTGCTCTCTGCTGCCCAGTGTAGCTTCTCCTCCAAGTGGGGCTCACGCAGGGAACAGGGACCTGCATCCTGGCTAGCAAGCAGTAGCACGCTTCCCAGAGGGAATTTTGTTAAGAGTCTCCCTTATTTTGGAGGGCTGTAGTTTTCAGAACTCAGAACACATTTATTTTTTCTTCCACAAAGTGGAAATACCAGACTGATTCTGTTATACAATTTATGGAGCAACCACAGAGATGGGAAAAAGACAAATCATTTCCTCCCACACCTAAGAAGAAATGACCTTTATATAAAGTGCTTTAGCCAACAGTTTGAAGTCTACACAAATAGTTTCATTCAGAGTGAGAATGACATGTATAACCCGGTCCCAAACCTATCCACCAACCTGCAACAAAGGTAACAGAATCAAGAGACAAGGACCAGCATGTTACCCTTCAGACAGGGTAAAAAATGGCTCCTGCTCCAAAAGGGGCAAATCTGAATATCCCACACATCCCAAACACTGAAAGATCTCAGATTCATGCTCCAAATCAGAATGATTGCGTGGTTGCACCTGCAGAGATAACCAGCAATAAGTAAAGAAGCATTCCATAAACAACCAAATCCATAACCAGTAAGTTATATTTTTTTTATTCATGTTAGAATTTCTATCAGTGTTTGAACATTAATATTTAGAGAGTTTGTACAATTTCCATTCAAAGCTTAAAATGAGAACCACACTAGGTCACAAATGGTAACTAAAACACAGTTCAGAATTGTATGAATATCCACACTCTCTTTCTCTCTTAACACTGTTAAACACTTTCTTTTCTCCAGGGGGTTTACAAGGAAAAGTGTGCACTGTAATTGTATCTCAGCAGTGTTCCAAAACATAATGGTATCATCATTACATATAAACTCTTTAAAAATATACTTCTGTCAAAAGACTTGATGACTACTATGTACACTACAAAAATAAATTTTCATATAAATAAATTATATGGCATAATTTTATCTTTGTAACTGAAATGACACAAACCCACTCCTACCGAACAGGCAGGCAATGAGACCCAGTTTGAATATTTTTTTTTCCTTTTAACTCCTTACACTAAAAGCTACAAGTCCATAATGTAAATGTTATATACTCTTTCCTATTTAACATTAGTAAGCACTCTATACAAATAAAAATCCATTAAACAGTAAAAACATAACTGTAATAGTGTTTCCAATAGAAATAAAATCCCTGCATTTTGTTTGTTATAAACTGGCATGACAAATACTGTAAGAAAAACATTCTTATGATACAAAAATATAAATATCACCCATGATTAAAAAAGTTAAGGAACAAAACCAAAAGAAAATAAATGTTGCCAGCCACTGAGTTCTCCCCTTGCCAATGTGACTATCGAAGAAGAAGGTCTACATTGTGCACGAAGCAGCAGACAGCTCACCCACACAGGAGCACGCAGGAAGGCTTGGGCAGGGGCAGGTGGGAGACGCTGCAGCTTGCCCCAGGGCCCTTCCCTCCTGAAGAAGAGCAGGAAGCAAGGCACAGCCTGCGGCACCGAGCGGGAGCCCTGCCAGCCTCTGACACCGGAGCGCACAGGCTCGGTGGTTGAGGGCAGCTTCCAATTAGTATCATACAGTTTTGTTGCAGAGTTTGCATGATCTGAGGTCACTGTGCTGCTAGTGCTAAATTGGGGCCCCTCATCTTTTTGTCGTCAAGAGTTTTCATGTTAGACAGTGAACTGGACCAGTAGGCAGTTGTGACATTAACCCTTGGTGTGCACTGAAACAGTAGCTTATGTATCAGGGAATGACACCAGGCTCTCACCACCTGCTCTTCGAGCGTTCACATTGGAGATCTGTAAACAAGTGCCTCATATCAAAGTGTTTTCAAGTGAGCAAAAAAGGCATGGAAATTTGTGCATTCTAATTATCCCCATTCGTTTTGCTGGCAAGGTCTGTGGGCAAAGATAAACTCCCTGAAGCCACTGGAGAAAAACACTTTCCCATCAAAGAATTGGCCACTGCTGTTCAGGTATATATAAAGAAAAGCCCCACCACTGCTGTGTTTAGAAACTGAATATTGATTGTGTTTGGCTCTGAATACAAAATTGAACATCTACTGCCCTAAAAAACAGCTTGGTGAAGGGCAGAAAAAAGATGAAAAATGAAGACAGAGATAATGAAAACTTGCGTTGCATTATTTTAAATTAAGGTTCTTTGTTTCTAGGGTTTGTTTCCAACTGGAACACAGATTGTAGTGTTTTTCCAGACCCTTCACCTGCAGCAATCCCCTTTTAGTTTAAAAATAATAGTACAAAAAGCTAAATTAGTTTCGCAAAGAGATCCCAGTTTAGCTGTTATAATTAAAAGTGCCAATGCAGCATGGGAAAACACAAACAATAGAGAAAAGAACTACTCAGGCCTTACATGTCATTACCATCCTGGCCCACCAGAAAGCCATTTATGTTTAAAAAGTGAATATACCTTTTTTTAATCCTTCCATTTGACTTTTATCACTTACCACTAACTCATTCTTGCCATGAAAATAAGTTGACCAAAGATACTGCTTTCAATGCTGTAATGACTCAGCTAAGCTGTGGTTCACCATCAAACGATTCATTATCCAGCTTCTATAGCCATTCACAATTAACAGTATCAAAATAAGGCAGATGCTCATTGTATTTCTATGACCACCAGCACCTCTCAATATCCTGCACCTTTGGAAGTGAAAAAAATAATGGTTATAGTGCTTGCACTTACCTGGCACGTTCTGCGAGGGAAAAAAAAAAGTCAAAGCACTACATGAACAGTAATTAAGCCTCACAACATTCCTGGGAGGTAGGTAAGTGTAATTATAACCATTTTACAGAACGAGAAACTGAGGCGTAGGGCCATTAAGTGACTTGACCAAAGTCATGTGAACCAAGCCACTGAGGGTTTGGGAACTGAAACGTAATTCCTGAAACCTCAACTCCTTGTCTTCTCTAGTGTTTTAGCTGGGCCTTTGATGATGGCAGTCCATAGTTGTATATATTGGTGAACAACAACTGAGTTTTCACTAGTGCCTACTAACAGGGAAAGCCAGACTCACACCAGCATCAGTGGGTTTGTAAGCCCACCAAGTGTTAACGTACAGTAAAAGAGAAACTACAGTACATCAGGAACATACACACCAAAGCATGCATATTTCCAGATGCACACTTGGACACATACAGCAAAACAAAACCTGCACAAAGCTAAGTCTATTTAAGCCTCCCAGATTAACTTGCTTTTCTTCATATTTGCTTATTTTAAAAATTACCACGCATAGCGTGTTTGAAAGTTAACAGTAACATTTCATACTACCACAGGGTTGTGATACGCAAATTTAAAATATTTTAAACAGACTTGTACCTTTAAAAAATCCTATTACATAAGCAATATTTGCATAGAATTATACAAGTAAATTATAAAATATTTAAGCAGCAGCAACTTATGCTGAAATTTAGAACTAGATTAAGCTTAGTTGTGGCACAGATATCAATGTACAAAAAGTACAAAGAGCACACAATATTGTCCCCATTCTATTGCCCAAAGGCAAATTACTCCAGATTATACTACTTTACATCGTTCTTTTGTATATTACATATGTGTACATCTTTTAAATACTTAAAAGAAATATTTAACATAATAATACAATAGGTTACAGTAACAGTGAACTGTTGTCCTGATGCAGCATGTCCTTTTCAAAAACTTCAAGCAGTTCTTCTCTTCAAGCAGTTCTGGAATACAGTTTTCCATCTTTGGCCTCTTCTTTGCTTCAGTTATTACCCTGTACAAATAAGGAGAGGAAAAAAAAGCAAACATTCACTAAATTTAAAGAAAAACAAACCAATCAAACTAAGCCAATTCATTTCATGATTCTTGTGGTTAGAGTTAGCAGTCAGGAAATGCTGGCTCTGCTTTCATCTAAGGCATTCATTTCCTGGTGAAGGAATACTGATGCCAATTTAAAAAATGGAGATGCTTTAATTTCTAAGTTCCCAGTGTTAGATAGCTGTAACAAATTCACTCAAAACCAAACAAGAGTTGAAGGAGCAGTAAGCTACACTGAATACTGAGCTTATTTAAGAGTCTCATATTACCATGCATTTTAGCTTGGAAAAGCTAAGACCAAGTACTTCCTTATTCTGTGGATACTATTACTTGTCATATTTCTGGATTGCAAGGCTAAAGGCATTCATGCCTATTTACGCTTTGGGATGTCTGAAGACACATTTTATATTTCAGAAAGTGATTTCATTTTGAATTATTATAAAAACTTCCATCAAAACTCCGTGTGTGCATACACATGCATGCATGCGTACGTGCAAAATATTCTACAATCAAAATAAAATTACTTCTCTGCTCAAACTGGTGTCTGTCACTGAAAAGCTCAGAAAAGCAAAGAGAAAAAACAGGAATCCACAGATAAGAAACTATTCTAACACCTCCTTTTTCCCCTGCAAGAGAAGAACATTGTAAAAATAGTGAGAAATAGTTTTTCAGGTAAGAGCCCCAAGAAGTTTTCAGTGTAAAAACTCAATAGGTTGCTCTATCCTGTGCAAACGTGCAGTAGCCCCTGCAGCTGCCCCTGGCAATGCAGAGGTCAGCTCAGACTCCCCCAGTGGGCAAGGTCACGGGGTAGGTCTCTGAAGGCTCCCCCAAAGAGCAGGAGACACCTGCTGAGCAGCAGTGCCCTAGGTATGGTAGGACTTCTCACTTGGCTCATCTTCCAGAGGGATTCAGCCCTCATTATGGACTTTAAATTCTTTCACAAACTATTTTATTCAAGAGATGACAACTCCTGAAGTTGTAGCTGCCAATTTTACACTCTCCTAGGCAATGTCATTTGATATAACGTTTCAGAGCATGCCTGATTCAGGGATCAGAAGACAGGACTTACACTACAGTAAACGTAGTCCCACAGTTCTGAAGATGTTATAGAACATCTCTGCTTTGTATGCCTCATCTGGTAAACTGGGATTGCATGATGTACTTAGCCATTTTGCAGGGCTCTTTGAAATAGTACCTATCTGAATGCACTATGACTTCCCAGTGTTGGACAGCACTTTCTTAGCCAACCTCATGCCTAGTGCAAAACGTACGATATTCACAGTTAGCAGATTTAAGACGATCAGTGTGACCTGTAAGTAGTGCTACGTATGAAAAGGTGCTCTGAGAAACTTTGTTTTTCGTTTTTCTTTTACCATTTACACCGTTGCCTGACACAAGCCAAAGCCTGCAGTTACACGGGGTGGACCTACCTTACTGTGAGCTGTTGCCAGGTATCCTTTCCTCACATTCAACGTCTTGCAGTTCTATAACTTCTACTTTAGAATTTCTTCTTTCACACCGCACATTGAAAGGCACGTGGGGGTCCTCAAATGGCGCATGGCCAGCCTCATGGTGTCCCTCGTAGGAGGGAAAGCTCGCTCCCCGAGAGCCGTGGCCGTGCAGGGCCGGGTGGACAGCCACCGTGACGGAGGCCGAGGCAGTCACAGTGGTGATCGGCTGGCAGTAGGCCGCTCCTGCGGCGCCCGCGGCCCCGAATGCCGGGCTCCTCACGCCGTGGGGACGGGCCCTGTGGCCCGAGCGATCCCTGCTGCCGGGTCCCGAGTGCCCTTCGGCGGAAATCTCGAAAGCGTCCCTGCGGGGGCGGTAAGGGGGCGGTCGCGGCCCTTCCCTCGGCTCCCTTTTGGGCTGCCTGCCCCGGTGCTGCGCGCTGGGCTCCGCGTTCGGCCGCAGCCGGGGACTCGGCTGGTGCCCTGCTTCCGGCTGAACCACCTGAGACAGACACGCACCGTCAGGGCTCCGACAGAGCAACGCCAACAAACACTCTGCTTGCTTACGCTTTGTGCTGAGGATAATTACAATAACGCTCTGACTCTACAAAGGGAATGTTGTGGAATCTGATAATTGATTTTTCCATGGTTTTTGTCTGGAGTTATTAAAACCTGGAAAGCATATCTTCAGAAAAACACAGGATGACAGCTGAAAACATTATTGTAAGCCTCCTACATGCTGGTCCATCTTTTCAAAGGGATGGGTGACAAGCACTTGATCTTAACTCAACAAGCAGAATTGCAGGCATTTGGAAAAGGCTATTCCATGCAGGGAACATGCACAGGATGTTAGCAGGGTAGTTTGTATAGACTGTAGGAATCTGTTTTCTGATTTCCATAAAGA
>VXBQ01017173.1:48298-59651 GCA_013400175.1 Phainopepla nitens | reverse complement strand
TTTCTGATTTCCATAAAGAGCGTGAAGCACAGCAGCTACATCAGTCAATAAACCGTGACCAACTTCAAATGTGGCTGTGCTTGTACCTATTTCTAGGCCTCTGCTGAACAAAACCAGATCCACATTGCAGCTCAGCATGCAACATCAGCAGGGGTAGGAGACAGAGCTTTTTCACTTTCCTTTGAAATCGCAATTATGCCAACCCAGTGGCAAGATGCAACAGGGCCCAAGATTTGGTACAACACTTAAACAACTTTCTTCTGGCTCTTTCTCCCCAAAATGTGCTGTCACAGAGAGGTATATGATAGTGATCCACAAGGAGCTCTGTGAAAGAGGCTGGGATCTCGTAATCTCTCCTCTCTCTCTGAAAACAGTTATCAAACAGACTGAGAGCTCTCTCTTGTGGCTGGTGTCAATAGGATGCAATAGCAATTATGAATGCCAAAGCCCTCTGCTTTTGTACCACTGCTTTACTCCCAACTCAGTTCTAAAGGTAAGCATGAGGAAAACCTTCACTCCCTGCTAACATGTTTTGGCAGAAAGCCACACAGCACAATCAGTCAGAAGGAGTTTTCCATGAAAATAAAAAGATTTCTAAAAAACCCACAAAAAACCAAAACACACCAAAAAACTTCTTCTTGCCCTCCTGCTAGTCCATATGAAAGCTACTTACAGTGGATCTTGCAAAGAGAGGATTCTCAGTTGCTTCCACTATTACTTGATGGACTGGCGCCCCAGGGCCTCGCGTGGCCTCATACTGATGCAGCTCTTCACTGATGCCAGACACTGTGGTTTGAGAGCTGTACTCAGAATCAGAGGAATCTGAAGCATTATTTGTGTGGCCAGGTGGCAGTGCAAACCTCACAGTACCGGGGGGTGGCTCAGGAGATGGTGTGGGCAATCTGTCCCGTCCGTTGGCTGGAGAAACCTGATGACAGCAATGCTTTCAGTTACATTCAGCTACCTTTACACTTTTTATCACTAGCGCTTGATACAAACGATGTTCTGCCAAACACACCCTGCCATGCCTCAACAACCTTAGCAACAGTTTTCTGATAAACATAGATACTGAACTGAAAAAAGTTGGTGGACTATGAAAGACATGACCTCTATCTGCGGATATGTATGCAAACAAAACTACACAGATTCTTCTGCCTATCACTGTCTCAGGAAGAGCACGTATGTGTGTATGTGCATGCACTTGCACTTGTAAATATAAAAATAAAAATACTGTGTGGGCTTCTCTCCCCCTTCAGCAAGCACTAGCAGTGATTTCATAGAATCACCTCAGTGGGTTGGCATAGGGTTACTTGGTGTCTATTTGCAAAAAGAGATGGATACTCACATCACAGCAATATATCCGGTAATAACACACACATACACATTGTATGAGGAAGAGACAGGTCACGTATACTTTAGGAATTAAGAGATTACACATTATTGCCAAAACTGTTTTACTAATATTAAAAAAACTCAAACGCTTCTGAAATATACCAGAGGAAGAGACAGGTCATACATATTTTAGGAATTAAGAGATTACACATTATTGCCAAAACTGTTTTACTAATATTAAAAAAACTCAAACGCTTCTGAAATATACCAGAGGAAGAGACAGGTCATACATATTTTAGGAATTAAGAGATTACACATTATTGCCAAAACTGTTTTACTAATATTAAAAAAACTCAAACGCTTCTGAAATATACCAGTGCTGTATACATACCTGTTTTATTCTTGTGCACCCACATATATATATATATCTGTATAGACACGTGAAACATAGCATACTGATCCTACTGACACATGATAAAGATAACTCCACGCAACACTGTAACTGTATTAACTACAGATGTAAGGAATAAATGATCAACAACCTAACACAAAGTTGGTATCTGTGAATCCTGGAGTATGGACTTGGACTTTGTACTCTAAAGTCATCAACATCTAAGTGAAGCCTTCCCCACATCAAAAATGCTACTTGAGGCAGGAGAATGTCGCAGGGAGAGGTGACTGGACAGTGGGGACCTTCTGGCAGACCAGTCATGGTTATCAAGGTGTGGTCTGTGGACCACCACTGTGTGTGTTGCTCCACACAGGCCTTCCTGGTGGTCTGCTCAGTCAAACACTTCGAGGAATGCAACAGAGCCAGTAAGGTAGGAAAGTAGAAGGTATGTGTATAAAACAAACAATCTTTTGCAAAATATTGGGGGAAATCCTTATTTTACAAACTTGTTTGCATGTCACATTATGCTAGTAGTATAAATAACACTATCAGGTTTGCTTATTGTGACCTCTAAAACAAGACTTATTAAAAAAAACTTTAAAAACAGAGTAGTATCAACTACATACAGAACAGCACTTTTAATAAAATTTTATTAAAAAGACTGAGGGCAAGAAACTTAATCCAAGAAAATATAAAAAAAAAATTTTCTAAAAACAGGAGGTGATTGAGGGGGACAGTAGTGCAGACATAGTATTATTTTTGTGTTCACCATTAATTTTACTGACCTCAGGGTATGGTCCAAAGAATGAGAGAAGAACAGGAAGCAGCACCAATCCATTGAGAACTCCCAGAATGGTTAGGATTGCCAAAACAGCAAAGAAATACCTAAAGCACAGTTTAAATGGTTTGGGGGAGAGAATAGCCACTGTTAGAAACAAGGGATTACAAATTACTCCTACATATGTTTAAATAATACAGATACTACATTAACTCTAATAACATCAAAGGAAACAATTATATCACTTTCCATATAATATATAGGGGTTTTTACCTTTGAATTAGAGAAGCTACATTCCACAAAGTGTTAGTTGAGAAAGAAAAGAAAAAAATTACATTTGTTAATTTCCCAGAATCTGGAAGCATGTAATGTTATTTATGAATGTGTTACACAAACACAAAAATATGGAATGTGCAGGGAATGGCTGAATGGATTGAAAGCACAAATACAATGAAAAGGGGCCCCCATTAGTGAAAACCCAGCAGAAGCAAACAAATGAAGTGAAGGGTGTAGAATTTAAACAATTTAGTGTAGAAGGAAAAGAAGCCCTCTTCTCCCAGCAGCTAATCCACTGTGAAATGCTTCTGCAACTTACAGCAGAATGTCTAATTAAATCTACAGTATATCAGGTAAGGGTTTTCCTCGCCGTTCATTAATCAAACTTAACGCCTAGAATTCTGCGAGTTCCAGTTTTACCAAATAGCCTGAATTGCAACTCTTTTACAACACAGGAACCCGCTTTCTGCAAAGAAAATGCCCATTCTATAGTAAGCTTCAGCATTGTAGTGAGTAAGAGCACTCCACAATGGCAGAGCTGCATTGCAGGCTAATCTTTTGTTGAACAATTTAGCATCTCTGAATACTCTTGTTTTGCGTCAGCCAATTCAAACATAAAGGCTGAAATACTATGGAAGAAGAGAAAAGTGCACAAGTAGTTGTCCTTTCCCACCACTGAGGGCTAAGGTCTGGGATCCTTCATGAATACCAAGGTAAACCTGTCAGTAAAAGGAAAGTCTTGCTAGTTGGTATTCGGCACAGCTGGGGCTCAGACTAAACTTAAGGCTGCATTGTAACTAATGATTTCAAGGACCCAGTCTTGGTAAATTCCTGGAGGAGAAGGCAAAGGAGAAGAACAGAGGGCAAGTTTGCTACTAATGGGTCTGCTGATTACATTGTCTAGCTGGTAACAAACTTTGCTGCCTCTCTGTTTCCACATCTGATCAAATATATCAGACTCCTGTAAAACTATAAATATCCAGCTATTGTAAACATTTGGGAATTTCTGATCTGCATTAACAAAAATCAGCAAGCCAATCTACTCTACTAACATAAACCACTAGAACTTTAAACTGGGACACAGATCAACAACAGGCATTAAAAACATTTGCATCTCATCCATCTAACGCTAGAATAAACAGGAGGATTACAGCTTTGACCAGTTGTTGTATACAGTGTCTGTTAATTTACTTAATCTTCCACATTGCTGGACTAATCTGTCGCTTTCCGGAAGTTTAGGATCTTCTTCGCCCACTCTAACAATGCTCAGGCTCCCCACAGTTTATTTTATTATATTATTTAAACACAGCAAACTGAAGTGAGATTGTGCTATAAAATCAGAAACTGATGGCCAAAAAAAGTAAAATAACAGAAGTTGAAAAGTTGAAAGGCTCATTTTATAAACTGAGAGCACAACCAATCCAAATTTGGTCTGAAGGGCTGCTACACTCTTCCATTTGCTATGACACAAAAATGTGTGCCAAAATCTC
This sequence comes from Phainopepla nitens, assembly GCA_013400175.1. NCBI lineage: Eukaryota > Metazoa > Chordata > Aves > Passeriformes > Bombycillidae > Phainopepla > Phainopepla nitens. Next base: position 55,384 of record VXBQ01017173.1, on the reverse strand, counting down.
ATCTGTTAAGTAGGAAAGTAGCACACTAAAAATGTACCCCTGTAAATTTAGGTTAAATCTATCAGTAACCTATATGTCAAAATATTCCAACCCTTACAAAACCAGGTCCTAAAAGAATAATTCTATTTCTTCAATACCAATGCAATAAAGTAAAAAAATTGTGATCTAGGGGAAAAAAATTCTATTTCAGGACTTGGAATACCTGTATAGTAGTAATTTTCATGCGGGTATCATGAGATCTAACTGCAAACCGCCTTCTTTCTTCGAATCTCTTTCATACATAAACAAAAAGCCTGATGAGATTTAGCAGTCATTCTCTCAGTTCCTGCCCTGGACATTTTGTTGTTCTTGTTGTCAAATGGATGTCAGTTAAGTCTAGTCATCTATCCAAATTATGTCTATCTAAGTAGTTAAGCCATCTTTCAGAGCATTTTTATTTGGCCCAGTTCTACCTCAGTTCCATTTTAGGGCTTGGATTATTTTTGTGTGTGTGTGCTGTAGTTTACCACAAAGAGCCTGTGTTACTTCTAAGATTAGCCGTTTTGCAGAGCTCTACAGGTTGTTTGGAATAGAAGAGGATCTGTTTCATTGCACTTCTCAAATTCCCCTCAAAAAAAGACTTGCTTTCCTCTATACTTGACAAACTCACATTCTTAGTTATATTCACAAGAAACAGCCTGCTTGTAGCTCTAAACAGAAGGGCCTTTAGGCGCTGCTGTACAAAATTTTAGTATGAAGTTCTGCGTTCATATTTATGGTTCCCCAGCTCCCAAACAGGGCTTTCTCCCCCCCACATCCCCCCGCCCCTTTTCCTCATTATGTAAAACCCACATAAGGATAGAAGGGGAGGGCCCTGAGAGAGTCACTTGCAGCACAGTTGAATGTTTGTAGGTTCACGTGTCTCTTGCATACAAATTCTTGTGCATACAAGAAGTCTGGAGGACCTCAAGGCTAAAGGTCAGCTGCAGCTAATACTGGACAATACAAGACTCTTTGAACTAATTCAAACCCAGAATTAGCAAACTTTCTAAAGAGCGACATTTTTGTGTTCCTTCATGCTAAGTGTCAGATTTTCCTGGAACAGATTTTAATGTCAGCAATGGAAACACTACCATGTCTAGCAAGTAACAAGGCAGAGGGAAAGCAGGACCATGATGTAAGCATACTCGACACACCATGCATAGTAATAAAATGACAGATTCACTGAAGTGAATAAAAATTAAAAGCATACTTTTTTTTTAATTATTTTTGAAAGAAAGTCAAAACATAAGAATGCTTTACCTGACAATAAAATCAAACTCCGATCCTGCAAGCATTAACACCCCAAGCAGCGTGGACACAGCCCCATCCAGCACTGGTGCAAACATGTGTTCCAGTGCAAGGACAGCCCTATGGTTCCTGTCTCCCATAGCAGTTAAAAACGCCTGTAAAACAAAAAAGTCCATTTCCTTAGGCAGATGTATACAACCTTCCAAACAGCTTCTCTCCTAGCATACACAGTTTTCCATCAGTTAATTACCCCAAACTATAGTTTATCAAAATCATCTCTGTAGCTGGCAAACCCTTGAGGGAAGGCCTGATCCTGCAGTTATATCACGCAGCAGCAGCTGAAGTCACTCAACCAGAGTAAGCACTGATGACAGAGTCAGACCATAATAATTCTGGAATCAATGCCGACTTGCAACAGTAGCCTTTTGTGTCTGGATTTGCCTATTTCCACCTGAAAAGAATTCATGTCATGGTGAAAGCACTTCAGGTGTAAAAATTGCAGGGCTACTCCTCTCATTCTTGTGGGTCCACAGCTTCTGTGACTTTTTTTAACACTTTCATTTCACTCAAAAAAAGAAGTTTTTTAAACTTTTAGTACTTTAAAGCTAGCAGTTCTATACATACAAAGTTATCCTAGGAACAGTGCTGAACATGGCAGTGCCTGAGCGACAATATGACTACTGAACTGCCCTCATCTCCACAACTCCTTGTGAATAAACTCTATCAAGAACACGCAAATGCTGGTGCTTGTTATGAATCTGTCCACTCTGTGTATTATTTAACGGTTTAAGAAAACAAGAACCTGACTGATCTTCTTACTGTGATTTGTAAGGGCTTTCTTTGGTTAATTCTCTACTGGCTATTAAGATATGTGCTGAAGCAGCTATCTTCCTCACAGTCCTGGAATTTAGGTCTCTCTCCTCTAGAACTAGAAAAAAAACAAGGTCACAATTCACAAGCAATAGCAGAAAACTGACCCACAAGTGGATTGTGAATCACTCTTAAACTCAATTAAATTCAGCATTAAAAGTTCCAGCACTGACTTTTTTTGTTTATGCAACACTGATTTGACTATTTATATGTTCCATGTTTAAGTGTCAGTGAGAAAACTGCTATTTTCAGTTTGTTAGGCATTTTATGCTTAGGCACAGGTGACCTGTTAAGTCCAGTGAATTAAATTAGTTTCTTCCCATCTGGAAACAACAGTTTTGTCCTTTTACATTCAATTTTTCCTGTTTTAAACCTTCAATACTAAGAAGCTGTCATTTCTTTCTTCCTCTTCTACACCATTAGTTTCTAACACTTCCCAAACTATTCCAAGTCCTAGCAAACTCATTTACCTTCAAAAGTCTATCTATCTGTAGCAGCAGGGGAAAAAAGATGTCATCACTTGAGGGATCCAATTGCTCCTCTTTAGCCTTACCCTACTTCCACTGTGTTTTTTCTCAAAATTATTCTTTTCATTTAGGGTGACTTTATATGCCCTAACTCTGTACATTCGCTAAACCACTAGATAAACAGTAGAAAAATATCTTCCTACAGACTGTGTGTTTGTGCCCACTATTACCAGCCAATGGGTGCCCACTATTACCAGCCAATGGCTTCTGAAAAAAAGGTGCAGATTTCACAAATGAAACACTCATTCAAACATGTTCACATCTGAGAAGTCCAGAAATACCAAATAACACAATATCTGATTTTGAAAAACTCCTCTGAAGAATTCTCTTCTGCAAGATAGAGAATCTACATGCAAGAGGCAACAAAAAGCTGTCTAACACAGAGGCTTCAGACAAGAATCATGAGAGTCTAGACTGAGGCAAGGTGATTTAAGATCTCTGTTTTCACTAAATAATTGCATCAGTCAGACAAACCGGTATCACAGCTAAGGTATCCTCTCTTGTCTCCTGGGAGACTGGCTCAATAATTAGGAACTACCCCATGAAGATCAATTCTGTTCCATTGAGACAAACAAAAACGTACACAAAACTGTGACCATTTTCTTTCTGAGAATCATGTCACTGACAAGAAACTGTAAGGATTTGTGATCTGAACATTGCCACCATTTTATTTTAAAATGTTTTTAAAATGCTTCTTGATCTTACTTACCAAAGCAACATGAACAGTGAATTCCACACCAATGCCAACAGAAGCAATCAGGATAACCACAGGCACTGCACTCAGCTTTATTCCAATTAGACCCATCATGCCAAACAGCTCCACAGTCATCAGAGCCAGCACCATCACCTAGATGATTTCAAACATCTGTTAGTATCTAATTATACTCCAGACAATGAGGAGAAAGACATTTCAAAATAACATTACCATAGGTTATTACCATAGAACATATTCCTCAAAGCTATCCTATATTCTCAAAGACAAGCTGCTTTTACTTGTTTCATTTTTCTCACTGGCAATGAATGCTGAGTAGCCAGTCTAAATTACACCCTAAGAACCAGTTAACACATGAAGCACCAGCTTTGAATTTGTTACAATCCATCAGTGAGCTGAAAAACCATTTGTTCCTCCTTATCATGGGTACTCCCAAAAAGTACATTTTTCTTTTTCACCCATCTTGCAGACAATTCTTCCAGAAAAAGTATCTTTCAACTACGTGTATTTGAACTCTCTTTTGTAGTACTGCAAATTTAACTGAGGATGTCTAAAGCCAGAAGAAAGTGAATGCCATAATCAGCTGATGAGTCTCAGGTTACAGAGGGACTCTGAGCTTTTAAGGTATTTGGGCAGATTGACATGGACAAAGTGAGCAGTTAAATGTATGAGGAAGCTTTTATTTTTCTTTCATCTACCTTGTAAAAAAAGCTGAGGAAAAGGAAGGGGAGGAAATCTGGCAAATCAACTTTAAAAGTAGCTAAAGCCAAGCAGGAAAAAAAAAATAGACACACTTATAAAAGCAATGGTAGACTCTGAAAAGAAACACCTTTTCCAAAGGGAAAAAGGTATGCACTACAATAAATGATTTTATAAGCTAATGAATCAAGCATAATAATATAAATTGCTTGATAAGGTGCTAGGAAAAATATTCTAGACTAAACATTTACCTTTTAACATACCTGTCATATAAATGTACATTACAAAAACTAGTAACTGTTTTATGCTTTTCTACTTCTGGTGTTTTATAAACCATACAATAGTTTATGGAATTTAAACATAGGAACATCATCATTCAATTTAACTTGAATGTTTACTGAGAGGCTTTGGGTGCCTTGCAGAAAGCGTGGAGGAGTATTCTCTGCAGTTTACAATTTTATGCTCTTTCTCCTTGATAGCTCAGTTACAGGCTTTCCACCGTGCGTACCACACAACATAAGCATTTCAGTTTTTTCCAGAAATATTGCATTCAGAAATGGCTGGGAAAATGTATGGACAAGCTAGTCATAAGCAACTGCCTTGAAAAATAACCATGTGTGACAAAAAAAAAGAAGGAATATAGAATTAGAAATTATTTTAATAAAGCTCTTAATTTTCCTCTGTGTCTTTATTTCTTACAGTAGTGTGCATTTGAGCAAGGGTAAAAGTTTATGTACCTTTCTAAGAAACCTTTAAACCTGCAAAAAAAAAGGTGGCCAGAAGATTAAGGTTATTAAGGTTTGTACCTTCAGCATGAACCCTACCCCCTCAAACTGAATAAATATATAATGAATGATGCAATATACATACTCCACCAGAGGCCCAGACATAAACAAAACCTTCCCGACTACAGCAAGAGCTATGCTGAAAGGAATTTGACTTCAACAAAGACCCTTATAATAAACTTACAATGATCCCAGCTGTCCAGGGGTTTAGGAGGAAGAGGGCACACACCAGAAACGTGCAAGCTAAAACCACGCTAATGGATAAGAGGAGCCAGTGACGAAGTCCAATGTACTGCTCCCAGAACAGAAATGGGTAACCATTTGGGTAGCTGGAGATCCCCAGGCTGGTGTAGTTATTACAGATAGCTCTCACTTTCTCGATAGCCTCCACAAAGTCAGAAGTTTCACGCAATCCATTGAGGTAGAAAGGAAACTGAGCATATTCTATGGGCTCGGCTGCGGGAACTAGGAAAATGATAGCAGTGTTAAAATGCGCTTTTGGGAAGAAGATGATACACAGAGACTGGGGTTAGCAACACATTTTATTCTTCACAGCAAAATGCATAATAGGTGGCAAATATAGATTTTACTTGTTTGGAATGAATTATAGTTTTAAAACTCTTCAATAAATAGAAACTGGAAACAGTATGTGTTTTATCACGCAGTGTGATGGGATGAACACAGCCTACACCAAGCTCCCTAAAAGTTATTTATAATTGCAAAGTTATTTTTCAAACCATGTATTTAATCCTGATCAATGTTATAGTGCTTTTTACTGAATACCTAGTCAAAAATCTGTAACTGTAACATAAGAGAATCACATAATTTAAAAATTTTATCCAAATGCTCCTCTTTTATGCAGTTTCTTCAAAATCAAAGGTCATTTCCCTGAGATTAAGTGAGATCCACTGACACAAAACTAGAGAAAAAATTAGGCTTGGGCAGGTTGGTTGGTTTTTTTAAGATTTCCATCGACTATTTGGAAATTCAGATGCAGAAATCCACATTCTGATGGAAATCAGTGGAGGAAAAAAACCCTCATAATATAAAAGCAATGGCTTACTGAGGAAATACGTAACTATTTTTCCTTTAATAATTTGACAGACCAACATATAATAATGCCAGGTCTGACTCTTATGACTACAAAAGAAAAGGCTTCTACGACAAGTTTTAGTTACTGCCATTGTGTATTCCAAACCCTGCAGCTTCATTCAGCTGACTTGCTTAACATGATTTGCCCTAATATAATCTCAACTATAAATTTTCATTAAGACAAAACTTGGCTGACTGCCACAAAGCTCTAGGGTTTGGATACACTGAAGCATGGTTATCCAACCACATTTCCAAGTGCACCAGTTGTCCCCTACATGCCCTCTCCCCTTCCCTACTGGTGTCCAACTAGCAATCCTCCCAATGAATTGAAAGCTGAAGCAAAGCCAGCTGGTATTGGTGCCAGGAAAACAGTGAATAGTGTGAAGTGGGACTTCCCCCCTAGTCCCTCCAGCTCTTGTACCACATCAGTGCAGTAGCTTAGTGTATGAGTTACCTCGATAAAAATTTCTTAGGTATTGAGAATTCAGAACAACCATGATAGTATTTTGGTAATGAAATTTCAGAATTTCATTAAATGCCCAAGTTTCTCACACAGACAGAACTATCAGGTAACACTTAAAAAAGCAATTCTTACTATAAATTTTTAGAGCTTTAAACTGCTGTATAACTCATTATTCAAAATGATAAAACCCTGCAATGGCGTCACAGTCGCAGTGGTGCTCGCATCTCCTATGACTACAGCATAACACAATGTATTCTCCTGCTTATGCTTCTGAGCCCTGGGCAGCATCAGGGGCTACTGGCGCTTGAAGGAAGGAGAGGGGACACTCACGTAAACCACAGGACGTTAAGATGAAATGCTACTTACTCCTCAGCCGTGTTTCTGGCATGTAGTCTGCTTTGTCATGGACCCACTCCGGGCGGTGCGGGCGGATGTTGGCTTGCGAGGCAGCGTAGGCCACAGGGTCGTTGCTAACCCAGGCTGTCAGGTAGATGTAGAAAGCATTTGGGTTAATGATTCCATCCGCATCCACCAGACGCTGTTTAGTCAACTGCAAAACAGAAAAAAATTAGAAGCCTTTCAGAATAAGTTTTGCTTTCAGGGCTCTTGCCATAAAGCTTTCGACAAACGGCCTGGAGATGCAACACACATATAGGGGGGTAAAAGCAA
>VXBQ01017173.1:20446-41753 GCA_013400175.1 Phainopepla nitens | reverse complement strand
CCCGGGTAACAAAATTTTTTTTTTTTTTTTTTTTTTTTTTGGCAGAAGCTTCCAAGTAATTCTCCCAATAGAAAGACATGGGTAGGACCAAAGTAATCCTGGGTAGGGTATGTTTGCTGTTAAACCTGCTAAGATGTAACAGTACTCCTTATTTTAAATACAAACCAGTTATTTGTCTCAACATGTGCAGCAATATATTCAATGACTTGGTTTTAATATCATTATCATCATAGCACCTGAAAGGTCATGCCTTCTCTTGTCTTTCCCCACCCTGTTACACTTCAGCACAGAAAAGAGGAAAGGTCAGTGTAGCTGATTGTAAACCTAGACTATGAAGCAAGTTCCTAACCCAATAAAATACATAACCCACACTGAATTTTCTTCATGCCAGCAGTTTCAGTTAAAGCCAACAATATCACTCAAGAGCTGAAAGTTAAGTCTGTGTCAGAATACATGACGAGACAGGGAGTTTCATTTACTGCTCTGAAAACATTCACCAAATACTTGTTTACCCAAGACATAGAGCCATATTGGGCCATAATGCATAATGCCTCATCAGCTGCTTCGACATGAATGGCATGGATATAATCACTTAAAAGCTTCAAAACTGTCTTACTGTGGTGTAAACTTAAACACAAAGAATTTAAGTGACAAAGAGTGAATCCACACTGGGTTCAAAGCAACACCTAGGCATTCACCACAGTGCTCAGAGCATTTAACGGTGTAACTGTATCTGAAGAAGGCAGCAATACCAGTGTGAACAACTGCTCTTTCTGACGAGCTAAGAAACGTTTCTGTAATGTTCTCTTACCTTGCAGCCAGTCTCGAAAGTAGTGCAACCACATTTTGGGGAGCTGCCTATCCTCTTCCAACAAAACATATGCCACATTGCTGAAACTTCTGTGAAGTTCATAAAGTAAGTGCTGGACATTCGGATAGTCTGCTTTCTGTGTCACAATATACATGTTGTAGAATGAAAAGTACTTGAACTGTGCAGCAATAAAGTCATATTCCCGTGTTTCCCGTGGTACAATGTCTGTGAGATCTAGTCCATCTCTCACCCGGGTAGTTCCATAAAGGCTGAGCCCAAGTAAACCCAGAAAAAGAAAAATAACCACAATCTGCAACAGAAAACAGAAAGTATTTGGTTTTACGTTTCTAAATGAACTACAATTCATAATGTTATACTACAAAGCCAAACTCAATATGAACATCCACCAAGTACTTTCAAGCTTTTATTTTTCTGGAGTATTTTTCATGCATAGCGATACTACAAGACTAAGATTTGTTCTTAGGGACTCTGCATCATGGATGAGAAGTTTATATTGTAATAAAGTTTAAAAGCAACCTTAATTTCACTGTTCACAAGGTTATATTACTGAAAGTCACCAGAATCCTCACTCGTAACATATATTTGAAGTATGTGTCTGCAGCACTTGCAAGATAAAACTTTTAAAATAAGAAATCAGCTGTAAAATTACTAAAAACTGTTAAGTCACAAGAGTTGTATTTATTCCTTATATTTAATACCACTGCCAGAAAAATTTTATAACTAGGCAAGGCAAAAGTCTAATTTTGAAAAACAGGTAAATAGTTCCCCAATTACCTTAGCTTTTGGTTTTAGGAGGAATGGAGCATAATGTTTTTCTGCAAAAGATGAGAGTGTCCACTTCGTACAGGGTTGCTCCAGGCAATGTATACTGGAGTCTGAGAATTGGGAAAGTAAATCCCTCGTCGAGCTTGTGCTTTCTGGGCTCTGGCAGCTCATGTTATCTTGTGTCACTGTCACTGGCTGCACAGATATTTCTGAGTGAGGCTCTGCTGTGGTGTAGTACACCTGCGTGTGGGGATCATATTCTGTGCGCAACTGCACTGTGGACTGCATTGTAATCTGAGTTTCATGTGCAAAACTGTGGCTGCTGTACGGGGGTGGAGGACTGTAGCAAGTATTGTCATTTTCCACATATGCTTGAGGCTCAACCTGAATCACCCTAGTGACACATGGGCTGTAAGAGAAGAGAAAAACATCTGATTACATTGAGACAGATCTTTATTTTAATCAGGGTCGACAGGATAAAACGCTTTCATCTGAGACTGCTTCTACTTCTGTTGGACAGTTTACACTAATTACGTGTAAGGCTTAGATGTTAATTTCATTCTGTGCATTCAGAAAACATTTATCAGATGTGGTTCATAGTGTAGGCCCCTGAAAATATGTGCAAATTTCTGGTCCTCCAGGAAGAAGGAAACAGCATCTTTCTGAAGACATTGAGATGTACACACATCACTCCATTAATTACACATGCTCATCAGGTAGTTGTACACAGTCTGAGTGCACAGTAAGTCTGTGAGTTTGCATCTCTGTACTCATGCTGAGAAATAAGATATTTAGATGAAGAAGCAAATGCATGACATAGTTAGTTCTTCTGTTTAGAGCAAATGAAGTAACTGTTAAATAATATTTGGGCCTTCTGGATAAGATCTCGGACTTTTGGGAGGCAGGTTGAAACCATTTATCATATACTGACTGAATATTTTCTAAGTCAGGAAAACATTAAAGTATTAACGAAAGGATTCATTCCTAGGAAGGGTGGGCCATATGAAGAGACAAAATCACAGAAATAATTGAAGTATTCCCTTTATTTTAGTCTATGCAAGACCCTAACAGATAACTAGTCTATAAAAAAAAATTACAATTATCGAAGACAAGCATATTCCTGTACGTGAGAAATGACAAATGGATGATAGTAAACAGTATCAGACATTTTTCACCAAGTGCACAAATCCTACAAAAAAAAAGAGGAATTCAGAATGTTGCCGACCTAATCAAAGCAAGTTCTCACTAACTGCACTTCTTCACATGCAAAAGGGCTGAACTCTTGATGCACATTTGGTGCAGCTTTAGATAACGGAATAAATGGAAGGTCTGAGTGCCCTGAGAATCAGGGCTCCAAGATTCTAATACATTCAGCTGTTCTCTGAAACTATGACTGAATAAGAAATAGCTTGGGATCTACTCCTTGTTTTAACTATTTCCTTAGAATCATATTTGGCAAAATGCTTTCTTCCTTTGATATTAAAACATCAAACTATTACCTCCTGGATGCGTGTAAAAGGCTAATGCAGATTCTCCACATCCTAGTTATGACACTAGAGTACATGTATAGAAATGCAGCTCATCCTCTTCACTGCAGTCAAAAGCAAAAATTAAGGTAGGAAAAAATGTTTGATTTCCAAGCACTGGCTGCACTGATCACAGCAGACTCCTAACCCCCATTCTAGGCTCAGATTTGGCTGTGTATCAGGTAAGACTATGTTTGTACACACTTTAGAATGGCAGTATTACCGTTCTGTACTACTACTGCAGCCACAAAGGACACTTTATCGAGCATTGTCCCATAATGGTAGTGATCATTCGTTACAGTTCTATGAAAAACTCACCTAAGGGGAAGTCATTTTACAGTTTATTTTTTTAGGTTTAAAGGCATAAAAGCATAAAAATTAACACATAATGATTTACTGTAAGTCAGGCTTCTCAGTATCTTGAGTTATGTACAGTTTTCTAAGATTAGCCAGTACGGGGACTGGACCTTGCAGTAACGCATAACATTCTAAAAATACTTCAAGATATTCCTAAATAGTGGATCTTTCATCTGCTTTCAGAAAGTTGGTCTCCAACAGTCAAAATGAGCACATGTAGGAATGAAGGGAAAAGTGTGGGGAAGAGGGGATGTGGAGGAAGAGAGGGAGACAGATGTACTTCAGTTTTTCCCTTCAGGCAGGTGAAAAAAAAGGCAGCAAATGTAAGTCACTAGCAAGGAAATCATAACAATTACATGCTGACCCCACTTTAATGAAGAATTCCCATTCCTGACAAGGAATGGATGCACTGATTGGTGACCACAGAAAGGACAAAGCTACTGCTCACTCTCACCTTGTAAAACAGCAAAAAATGTCCAGTCTCCTGTCCTCCCGACGATAAAGGTCCATGCTCAGGATAGCAGGGAAAATCAGCAGAACCATAGCAAAATTGAACACCACCACAACTGCTGCCTAGAGACAATCACAGGATAAGTAATGCTGCTAAACTTCATGTAGGGCATCAGCTTTACAAAGTATAAATATCCCTTTCAATGCTCATCTCCATTTACCACTGCAACCCATCTGATGCTTTCAAGCTTCTGCCTGAGCAAACTGAGAGATGTCTATTTACATTCCCATTTCATTATGGTACGACTATTGTGGTGAATTAACTTATTTTAATACTCAACCTTGTATTATTATAATATATCTGTGCCTGGATATGTGGTGATGATTTTTAAAGTGGAAAAACAATCTGTTGACTCAGTAATCATATTTTTACATAAAATTCTGACCTATTTAGAGTCTCAAGGCAAAATAAAATGGAAGCAAACCTGAAACTAGAACTGAAGGTCTTACATTTATGGGATCTGAAGCAATTTAAGTATCACAATAATACTAAAGCATGTTATTATATCAGAAAATAAGATTTCAGTAAATTTTATAAAAACAGATCAGTTTAGTCAAATACTATGCACTTGATAGTCTTACTTAACAGTTAAGCCAAGAAAGAGCAATATTTTGAGTTATCAGGGATTATTTTTAAAGGAGAATCAAATTAAACCAACACCACATAGCAAATATATGTATGAATATGCCTGCGTTTAACAGAGCTTGATTTATGAGCCAGTCTACCAAAATGAGTCTTAAATTGGAACAAGAATACTTGATTTAATTTGTAAAGCAAGTATCACATAATGAAAAAAAAACCAACCTCCCCGCCCACCCCCTTTCAAACCATACTCCAACCTCTTTCCCACACAGAGACTCCCAGAGAATTTCCATAAACATATGTGGTGCAGCATCTATCATTATTATTGATAGCATTTATTTGTAAAGCAGAATTGTTAGGACCACTAGCCATCACAAAGAGAAAGCTGGACACTGGGAACTGGAAGACAGTTGTAAGAGTAGGAGAAACACTGGGGAAAAAAATTGTTCAGCCACCAACCAATGAAAAGAAAAAACCCTTTGAAAGCCTTATGTTTTACCCATTTGGTAAGCAGTAGCCATCTCAATAGTAGCCCAGTTTCATGTTAAGCTATCCATATATAAACCATCAAGTGCCTCCACCTGTAACTTCTGAAATAATGACTGCTTGGGTTAATACAGTCTTGAAGAAGAACAAAAGTTGGGCTACAAAAATGACCCAAAATAAATGTGATGTCTTTTTTTCCAAAGGGAATATATGATTTCTTTTGCTCTTGAGAGATCAGACCTCAAAACTGGCAGTACAAACGATGTGTTATCCAAAATTCATGTTTTAAAAATTCCTGAGCTGCTTTTCAATTAAATTACATAAATTGCTTGAATTTATCTGTGAAAATTAAAGTAATAATACATTGAATGATTTTCAGTTTTGAAATTGTCAGAATATAATAAAAAGCTTAGATCTGAAAATGACAGAATCAACGAGTTATGAAAATATTTTCTAGTAATTTCAATCATAAATATACTGCATACAAAAGCTGGTTTTTTTGCTGTTTCTCTTTTCTAGTCTCCAGCCTGCTTGAAGTAAGATTTTAGTACTGCTGGTTGTCTGTGTCTATGGATACTAAACCAGAATTTACCTGGTATTTGAAGCCAAATTAGTATTTAGTCATCTTTGCAAGAAAAGATCCAATGATTATTTAATGATTTATAAATATTCACAGAGAAAAGTATGCAAGGTCATATTCAAGACTTTAAAATGAAGTGATTTGCTTTTGATCTGCTCTAGAATTAATTCAATCTGTCAGGAAAACAAATGGCTGCTGTTGAAAGAAAGGTGTTTGCTGGACCTCATTCTTAAAACTGCTTTCTTTGCTGGTGCTAAACCAAAAAAAAGGTTGAATCACCCATATAACATGAATAATTAGTTGTGCCTTTACCAAGATCTTGTATCAAGGATCAGCTAAGATTTACTGAGATTTGGAAAAAATAGCTGAGGTCTGACTCAGTAATTCTTACTCCTCTCAGCATGGCTGAAAAACTAACAGAAGTCCTCTGTTTCTGCTCTATAAACTGCAAATACTTCACGCCATATCAGTTCCCTCTCTAGACCCCAACATCCCTGAATCTCTAATATTACTAGATCTGAAAACTAATACTTGACTGTGTGGTAGAGATGCCATAAAGTTAGTTATATTGACATTTGATTTTTTTAGGAAGCATCAGACCTAATCCCACAACACACAGTAAATTTGCCTGCTTACATCTCTTTTTAGAACAACTAGATTTTCCACTGTACCATCCTATGTTGATGTACTAACCACCCTGCAAGTAAAATCTTTCAAAGCAATCTCTTTTCTGATTTTAACTGAAATAGATTCCTAGAGCTTAATTTTGCACTTCCTATTTATTCCACACTCTCTCTCACCCACTTTAACCCAGCATTACAAGGATTATCAGTTCTCAGTTTTCACAACTAAATAAGTTCTTGTATGAATTCTAATTTGTTGTCCCATCAAAAGAAAACCCACCCTGTGACTTGGTAAGAGAGGGAAGGATGAATTACTGAGGAGTGGTTCAGTCCCTGGCCCGATGGATCTGCCACTGCTTCCCTCCCAGTGCCATTCATACACACAGTGTTGTGGAACGGGAAAGTACGAGAACTGAGACCGTGACAACAGCCACAGCCTGAAAAAGCAACAAGGAGCTGTGGCAGCAGAGGGAATGGGGCACCTTCTCTCACACCTTAGAGACCAATGGTCAAATGGGAGAGAAAAAGGCCTCAGACCTTTTCCTTGGGAAATCAACAAAGGTAAGATTAGTCCAGAAGGAATAAAATGGGACCTACTCAAGGGTGTAAAATGAAAGCATTCAGTGAAATGAGATCAGAGAGCAGTAAAAAAATTCCATTAATCAGAAAAAATTATGTTGGTCACTTCCTGAGAAACACGCTACGGTTTTTTGCGTCTTTTCATAATGCACAGCCTAAAAATATTATTGCTGCTGCAACTGTTAAGGGAGACAGAAGAATGGCAGTCTGTGCTGAAGGCAGCAAGGGAGCAGGGAGCCAGGCTGGTAGGTATGTGCTGGGGCCCCGCTGAAGTATGTGCTGCTATGTGCCATTCCTGGCAGCCCACCCAAGGAGACCGGGTGTGCTGCATAGCCAGAGGTGATGAACAGATGAGGAGGTCTGTCAGGAAAACTTCCACCCTCCTGCTCTCTATCTGCAACTCCCTCCTGACGTGGTACAGGCTCAGATCCTTGTCCCCTGTCCCCCTTTTCCCTTAGGCTTTAATTTTGCTTGTTAAATTCTCATGTCAGGGGCAGGGAAAGGTAAATTATGTGGATAAAGGTGGGGGACAAACCACTTTAGCAGAGTAAGATAATGGAATGAGCTTATAAACATAGGTTCTTTCCCTCCAGAAACCCACCACTGCCACCTGGTAATGGACTTCTACATTCAGGAAAAAAACTTGTCATTCTTGTGGTGATGGAAAAAGTTACCTAAAACACTTATTGGGAAAAGTTCCACCTCTGCTCATTAGTGGATCCACACCACTCCTCTGCTGTTAGGGAAGGAAGTTTGATATAAGAAAGAAAAGGTTGATAATTTTTTTTACCTTGTCTTTCCTGGGCAGAATTTACTGTCTGACAGTCTCTGAACAGTCTGTCTTAGGAAATAATACAGCCCAGAGGTAGTTACACTAAGCCTTGACTTCTTTCACTTATACTCAAGACAAAGGGCTATGATTAACACATTCCTACTGTAAGCTTCAAAACTTTCGGTAGATTTCACTGATAACCTCTTCCTTCACCACCATTTTAAGAAACAAACCACATCTGTAAGTTCAGGACCCACTCCTTCAGAGTCCTGAGTACTCTTAGAGATGATTCTTACGACTGAGTATTTGGGTCATATTCAACAATCTCAACGCCCTAAAACTGCTTAAATAGGGGGCTAATAAGATCAACAAATGAAAAAATAATTAGAACAGCAAAAGAGCTAAAACAGACCTTAGTTATGCATGTAATTAACTTCAAAGATCTCACTTTCAAAAGAACTAAATTTCACTTTTTGAATTCTGGAAAGAGCTAACCCTGGCAGACTCCTAAGACAGCATCAGACTTGAAGTGTTTGAGCTCCATAAAGTAAATAACCAACTCAGAGGTATCAGTCAACTGCTTTAGCTGGGAGAATATCACAGAAGCTGAGACAGGAGAAGACACTGATGTGCAAAACATGAGTTTCTAACTAGAAGTTTGTCTTGCAGATGCAGGAAACTGTTTATTCTCCTTTAGCAGCCAGGTTATTTTACCAACACTGGGCCTCAAAATTATAGAAAGGTTGGCAATTACCTTGTAATGTTTTAAGAAAAGTGAATGAAGAGCAAAACAAGGTCAAAACCAATCCTTTTTCAAGCCTCTCTGTTAAAAATTTGCTATCTAGATGAGAAGATGGTAGTATCTGTGAAAAGTAAATGCAGCAGCATTTTACTGCTTTTCAAGTTTTGCTAGGAAACCATCAAAGATGGCAAGGACTTCTTGTTTAAACAAGTCTGAGTAAGAGGGTGACAGAGGAAGGAGACTGTAAATAAAGAAATCCATACATAAATACAGACCACCCACCAAAACTGCCATGGTTCTCTGATTTCAAGTACTGAGATCAAAGTATCACCTGATTTTGATTTTACCTGGTAAAGCTAGGAAAAGCAACTAATAGATGTTCCTTTCTAACAGTAAAGGATTTCAATGTAGTGGATTTCATTTCATTTTAGTCATACACAAGACTACTGTGTTCCAGCAAAGACAAATTACCAAGTGTGAAAAGTTTGAGCAATTCAAACCCTAGTTTCTGGACACTCATGTGGGTTCCTACCCATAAATTCCATATTAATCACTGCCTTATAAAAGACTTTGATGTTTTTATTCTGAATAATATCAACATGTTCATACAATAATATAATATGTTGAAATCTCACTGGAAGCTTCTTGTTTATTGTTTTGCTTTGCAGACTTTGTTTTAAACTTTCAGTGACTCAGTCTGCAGCATGGCAGTAAAATAAAATAAAATAACTTTAGGACAGGCACATGTAAGTTAACTGGTTACAGTATCAATTACAGCTGTTGTCTCCATATATGCCAAGGCAACCTGTCATATTCTGATGTTGAAGAGTGAAAACAAGAAAAAAATTGAGCAAAATTTGACCAGGTAAGAGAGAATTAATATTGGTGGCTCACACTAAACAGCTCAGCAGTGTGATTACAACAAAATGGCCCATTTGTGTTGAATACTTCCTTATGAAATGCATTTAGGCTGATGTAACTTCTGTAAAGCAGGTACTACAAAGTCTGACGACCTCCAGTATCCTTTTAGCTGCTGAAGGCACCTGTTAAATGCTTGAAATTGGGCCATAGACTTAGGAGGCATAAATAACTTCTTCCACTGGAAGAAGTGATAGACTATCAAAAGTATTTCACACATCTAACTTAGCCTTTACCATGCAAACCTCATGAGGTTCAGCAAAGCCAAATGCACGGTCCTGCACTTGCACTTGTACCCAATATCCTAGTATCAGCACAGGCTGGAGGATGAGCAGATGGAGAACAGTCCTGGGGAGAAG
Organism: Phainopepla nitens; assembly: GCA_013400175.1. Lineage (NCBI taxonomy): Eukaryota > Metazoa > Chordata > Aves > Passeriformes > Bombycillidae > Phainopepla > Phainopepla nitens. Next base: position 32,121 of record VXBQ01017173.1, on the reverse strand, counting down.
GACTTGGGTGTGCAGTGGGTGAGAGGCTGGACATGACCCAGCCATGGCACTCCCAGCCCAGAGAGCCAAACGTGTCCTGGGCTGCATCCAAAGCAGCGTGGGCAGCAGGGGAGGGAGGGGATTCTGCCCCTCTGCTCTGCTCTGCTCTGCTCTGGTGAGAGCCCACCTGGAACCTGCATCCAGCTCTGGGGTCCCAGCACAGGAAGGACATGGACCAGTTGGGGAGAGTCCAGAGGAGGTGATTAGAGGGATTGAACACCTCTCCTGTGATAAAAGCCTCAGAGAATTTGGATTGCTCAGCCTGGAGAAGAGAAATTTCTGGGGGAACCTTACAGCAGCCTCACAGTACCTAAAAGGGGGCTACAAGGAGGCTGGAGAGGGGCTTTACAAAAGGGCATGTAGTGACAAAACAAGGGGAATGACTTTAAATTGAAAGAAATTTTTAAAATTTGTGTAGGAAAACAGTGGAACAAGTTGGCCAGAGAAGCCTAGTTGAAGATGTCCCTGCTCAGGGGGTAGGGGACGGGGCTGGGCTAGATGTCCTTCAAAAGGTCTGTTACAACTCCAGCTATTCCGTGATTCTATGAAATTAAACAATTCACTATCACATGAGCTTTAAGAAGAGAAATCTAGGTTTGGCAAATCTAGTGTTTAGCAGAGCTGAACACTGCTACCTATTCAAAACCAAATATCTCGGTTTAGTGGCCACAAGCATCTGCTAAACGATAAAAGGAAACCAATGAGGCTTTTACAGGCTCTGTTATTCCTTACCAAATTGCCTATCCAGAAGTAAATGTAAACAAATTATTAATGCTTGTTAGTAACATAACAACCAGAACAGAACCAGTAACAGAACCACACCATTCAACAGTTTAATGCAGGCACACTTAAATCTCTGAGAACAGCAACAATTGCCACATGTATTAGGAAAAATTGCAGCCCTGCTTCCTGTGGGTAGGCAAGGGCTCAATGAGAATAAAATTCAATGGAGAACCAGGCTAGAGAAGAAGAAAAATAACTACTGAAATAGTGCAGTGGTCTACAGTGCTATAAATTGTTTATGTCAGGGGAGAAACTCCCAAAGCTTTCTTCAGTCGTCACTTTAAGAATAAATCCTTCTCCAATATCACAAATATTTCATATTTCTGAAGGTATATTATTGCAAACAAATACAAGAAGACAGAGAAAGGGAGAGCAAGCAATGCATGGTTCAGCACATAAAATTCACATTTTCTCTCTAACCATCTGGAACACAAAATTCTTGAAGTTTTCTCCAAGTTTGCTAAAAATTACTGGGCATAAGGCAGTAAAAAGTTCTGCAGTAATTCTTAAAATTACAATTGCATATGTATTGCTGTCATTACATGTGGAGTTTTTAAGAGCAGCAAGCTGGACAAACATGAATGAAAGGATTAAATTGCTGCTGAGGAACATTACAGTACACACTACACCACAGCCTCTTCCTCCTGACTTTAGAACACAAATCCTTCTGGAAACTTGCTCCTTCTTAGTTACAAATAGCTTGGGGTTTTGTATTTAACCCAGCTGTGGTGGGACAGGGCACTCTTTCACCTGCTAGCAGGATGTGAGAGAGCCGTGCATGAGAAGAGGGAGCAGGAGAGCTGAGGGCAGGCAGCAGCTGTTACTGCCCAGGTCTCTGGTGCTGCTGCAGTGAGGTGCTGGCTCAGTGACCCGCAGCAGCACCAAAACCCGTGTGGCTTCAGGGCCACCACTAAAAAGTACCATCACCACACTTCCACAGCTCACCAGAGCTAATGAAATAGGATACAAACTTACTTGGAGTGAAAATGCTCGTAAAGCAGGAATAGGGATTAAGGCAGCCATAAAGAAAGCAGTGACATTGCTGATAGACGTTAGGGCTACACTCGCTCCTGTTCGCTTCAGACATTCACCTGTTCTGTCCTGCAAAACAAATTATGCGCCTTAAAAGTCAAGCACACATGGTGATGTCCTGCAAATGAAGGGGTCATCCTACAGGTATAACCCAGTAGCAGTAACAAATTGTTGGAATTAAATTCTGAATATAAATTTGCATTTGAGAGTATGTGAGAATACTATATACTAAGTTTACTGTTCAGTAGGAACACAGATGAAGTGCTCAAGTTTTTGGGGGTAGAAAACATGACTTGAGTTGATTCTAGCTTCAGAACACAAAACTAAATGGGTACTGACAATCTATCAGATACATCTGCTGTTGTGAAGGATTTAATTTTTACTAGTGGAATCACTTGGTGTTTTTGTTTTTCAGACAAAATAAGCATGTATTAGCAGCACAGAGCCATAACATAACTACATATCTTGAAATAATAAATAACACCACCAAGTCTAGGGACCACCCACAAAACCCACCAAGAAATCAAGATAAATACATGACCCTTTCCTAACCCAATGGGCTATTATGAAGCAGACTGAGATTACAGTAGAGTTGTGCTGCCTGCATGCAAAACCAAGCTGGAGAGAGCACATGGAAGACTGCTTGTACAAAACAAAATCAGCAAATACACAGGAGTTTAAAACTGGGATGTACTTTGGATATGAAACTTTGGACTGAGACTAAAAAATACAAATAAAAGTAAAGAATTGTAAAAATACTAATAAAAGTAAAGGATCATGACACCTTAGACTTCCTATCAGTCATATGTTATGCTTTGAAATGTCATGTTCAATTATAATCTTCAGAAAATAAAAACAAGATAAAAATACAGAAAATAACTCAATTTTAGGGACATAACAAATAACTAAAGATAACTGTGTTCTCTCTCTTTTCCCCTTATCTCTTGTGTATTCTTTCATTAAATAATTGTATCGCTAAATTGTCAACATTCCTATTTGAGTTTGTTCCTAAATTTGCATAAACTTTCACTGAAATTTTTGGCAGAATTGGATTATGGAAGTTAGTCTTTATGTAACTGCTTATCAAAAAAAAATTAAATACTAAAAAAAAAAAAACCCAAACAACCCTAGCAAACAAGAATGTGAACATTCAAAAATGTCCTATGGACCAATGTATTGCTATATTTTCCTATTTTGACAGAAATAAGAATTTCTACACCCTATAATAAGCTATTGAGAAAAAAAGCCTCCACTGATTAATATCTGGATCTGTTCTACATGAAACTTTTTGTTTTATTTTCCTGCAAATCTCCATTTTGTCATTACCTCAAACGGAATTCTCTTATTCTGTCCTGTTTCACTAAATGCATGTGCCAGAAGGAAAACATCATCCACACCAACTCCAAGAGCAAGAAAAGGCAAAACCTTGGGGAAGAAACAAAACAAAACCCAAATAGGTTGTTTAATGAATTGCCATGCAGCTAGCCCTTAAATGGCTAGTTAAAACAACTTTTACATTACACTCTACACAAATCCAAGGCTAAAATTAAAATAGAAAGGATGTAATAGAGGTTTTAAATTTTATTTTGGAATGTAGCTGAGGAACTTAAAATATACCATTTACAGGTACAAATTCTCGCCAGAAGTAATTCGAGTTTTGGATACGCAAATATTTGATAATAATTCAAGTTACATTCGAAATATTTTCAGAATTTGAACATCCTGGTATATTCAGATGTAAAAATAAATCTGCAGCTCCTTAGGTACTTAGAATACTTCCACTTGTATTGGGACATAGAAAAATCAAACAACAGAACTATACAGACTGAAATATGTATTATATATATAATACCTGTTTTTCTTCAATATCACTTGGCAGCATGATAATTTAGTTTATCACAGCATAAGCCATGAAATAGGAAAGTGGCACAAGTAAAAATCTAGAGCCAAAATGTTTGTTCAGTACTTTATTTCTCAAAGATTTGCTTGTGTTCATTCATTAACAGAGTACTTGCAATTTAACAGCAGACTTGTGTCTTCCAAATACCTGAGTTGTGGCAGCATTAAAGGAAATTCCAATCAATGAGCACAGGCCCAATCCTGCAGCCACAGAGAGTGCAACCAACAAGACTCCTGCCAGCCCCACAGCACCCTGAGACTTGGCACAGTCCCACCGCAGCATCGTTAAACAGGCATAGGCAAGCTAAGGAGAAGAGCAGGGAGGGGAATTTGGGGGAAAAAAACCAAAATATTAGAATAGATCCTTCTCTAACAGCTGTCTCTCCCTACCCACCTACAGATCCCTACATAATTTTTAATCAGAATACACGTCACAGGGTTACAAAGTGGAACAAGTGAGAAGCCTGAAGTAAAGTTCACAAAGTGTAGTTTTAATTTTAAATATTTTTAAGATACTCTGGACTACTAACTGGTAACAATAAAGTACATTTTTAAGCCTTGCCCTACTACCAAAGAAACTGAAATAGATTTATTTTATTACCATGAGTAAGTAGCCACTAGCCACTCGGATAGCACTGACATCAGAAAATGACTTCAAGATGTCATCCAGGGTGGTCGTAGTAAAGGAAAGCACCTTCTGAGTAGAGTTTTGTGCAACACTTTGATGAACAACCTATGAAGGGAAAAATAAAACTTTGTGTGAATAAAGAATTTTTTCTTTTATTTTCATCATTTAGTCAAAAGAAGTCATTGTCATCTTCTAGAGCACACATCTGCAATCAGAACCTTTTACCTTAATGTTCCTGCTAAAGCCCATGTTCTACGCAGACATTACACTGATGCAATACAAGTGTGTTTCATGACTTTTTTCAGGCAAGCTGCTGATTATGAGACAGAATTTGCACCCTCCAGGAAAGCCTACTGCATGCCCAGCTCATTACAAACACTTAACTTGAACCCCTTCCTGTAACTCCATAATGCAGTACCAGTCTTGCATTTAACTCCAGGCCAGCCATCTCTTTGCTCCTCCCTGCCTGGCCACTTGCAGAGGTCAGAAACAGCATAGTTGAGGGCAGGGTTTGGGACACAGAGGGCAGGCATTGTCACACAGCCTCCCCACCTGGGCTGCTGCTGAGAGAGCAGCCCATGGCTGGCTAATCTTTTCCAGACACCTTTAGAATAACCACACCAACCAAGAGTCTTTAAATTTCAGCTAGCTTTTTGGTTTCTTCTCAGCCACAACTAAGCAAAATTGTCACAGGCAGCAAAAAGAAAAACTTTCATGGCTTCTCATATGGGAATAAGAAAGCAGCTTCTTACTGGAAAAAAACCAAAACAAAACAAAAGAGCAACCACCAAACACCCAAAAGAACCCTTAAAAATGGGGAGGCAATGACACAGTTCTGATTTAAGCATCCTTCTTAAGGAGATGTTGTAAAAAACTGTGACAGAAGGCAGTGAATCTTAGTAGGACTTTATAGTATAGTATCCAAGTTATTTTCAATTTTACCTCAACATACATCCTCTGCCAGGCTTCCAGAATTGCTGCTGCCTTATCCTCACTCCAGTTGATATGTGAAACATATTCATACCCCTTGAAATGCTCATACATTTGCTTAGGGGTCATTAACTGGAACATGGTTTGCAAAGCCTGGGCACTGTGACATGGAGAGAAGAGAGAGGAGAAAGAGGCATTAACTGAGCATTTTCAGGAAAACATTTTCATGGCATGAAGTCCCAAATGCAATCCTAACAGGAGCTTGCTTGAGTTTTTGAATTTATAGGGCACATGCTTGTATTAAAACTGAACAGAGTATAATTATTCTACTGTGTATCTGGTGCAGCTGTACTGCTCCATGAAAGTATTGAAGGTAAATCTGTTTTCACTGAAGTTAATAAGAGTTTTGACATTATTTTCAGTAGGACTAGTTTCAGGAGAAAAGAATATAACCCTACAAATCTGTTATGAAGATCATGCTTGATAAGACAGATTGCTGTGAGGATGTCATAGTTATTTCTGTGAGGTCTTGTAAATGCTGGCAAAATGTAATTTGAAGACCTTGGTCTTTTTCATCCCTTGGAGAGAAGTGGTAGATCAAACTCCCCATGCCTGATAAGCTGCGTGGAGTACACAAAGGCAATCCATCCTGAATTTCCATGTATGCAACTCCATCCAACAATTTCAGAAGCTCTTATTAACTAGAAGGAATCATTTTCTTTTTCAATAGAAGTGCCTTACTTGGCTCTTTCTTGAGAGACTTCTGAATGTATTGTATGAATGCCAAAAAGGTTAAAAGTTCTCTGGAACAATTATGCTTCATTTTGTTTAGTATGGCCTGCACTTTTCAGAACAGTAAATTATACAGTTTTTTTCCCCCACTAAAGTCCAGTGTTCTATGTCTTCATTCAAAAGTCTAAAACAATGAGTTTGAGTATGTTTTACTACTCAAAGCTGTATTAACAATATATGGAAATGAAAATAGACTATTCTCTGTATTGACCCTGAATAAAACATCCAGTGGATATTTTGGAATTCTGAGAGAAGTCAAATGAGTGAGTACATTACTCGCATTATTTTTCTCCTTTTTTCCTTTGATCATATTTTAAAATGTGACCAAAGGTGTTCAGTGCTTTACACACTGCTCAATGCTTTATACATACATTCTAAACAACAAAGCTGCCAGTAAAAAGCTTTCTTTCTGAGTGACATACACCATCATTCTGAGCTTAGAAGCAGGAAATTATGACACCATCTTAAGTTTAAACAATAGCCAAAGCATCCTTTTAAATTCTGCTCTCTTGAGACATGCCACCCCTAAAGTGAAATTTATAATACATGTGAAGGGCAACAGAGTTTGCATCATTCTCCTACTGTATCCCAAAAAATGAACCCTAACAAATTAAAACTGACATTTTCTTTAAATATTTTTTTTACCTGACAAGTTTACCAGAACTGTTCTTGACTGTACCACCTATAATCAATTCATCCTGCCAATGCATGTATTTTCTTGACAGTCCATAGCATCCACCACTCAAAACAAGGGCTACATCAAGAGGCTAGAAGAAGTTATAAAGAAGCAGTTAATAGGTTTCATAACTTTAGACAAATCCATACCTTAATTCAGCACCCAGTGAACTAGAACCATGGATGTTAAAGACCATCTGGGTAGACTACTAGAAAAAAGGCATTCAACGAATCAAGTTAAGAAATTACCCAGGTGGCAATTTCTTCAAAGTCTAATGTGACTAAAAAAGGGATATATAAATTCAAGCCCCATGACTTTGAATTCATCACAAAAATCAAGAAAACTGGTGCTACTTGAAGAAANTGGTGCTACTTGAAGAAAAGCTTTTCTGCATGGCAAGGAGGTGCAGCAGCAGCTGTGCTCCAGCAGTGGCTATTGTCTGTTTGAGGCACTGGTTTGCTGAAGTGCCACATCATCACAGTGCCACAGCTACAGCTGACAACTGTACTTTCACTCTAAATGCACAGGATCAAGCGTTGCATCACACAACGAGGCAAAATCCTTGACCGTGAGCCAACAGAGGGGAACAGGAACAGAAAAATGACATCATGCAAGAATACAAACTATATACTGCTTGGAAGAAAACGGTACTTTCTTCTACTCTGTTTGACCTTCCCCCCCAACCTTCCCCACCCCCCAGCCTCCCTTGAAAAGACATGCACAAGGACAAGGAAACTTACTTTGGTGGAATTTTTATTGGGAGCTGTGATTGGGCAATCGGGATCAGCAGGATTCAGGCAGGGTCGATCCATATAACCATGACCAACCTCCGCTTTATTCAGCATTTCTTCCCAGCTCTCCACTTGGTAGTTTATTTTCTTTAACTCTTCCAAGAATTCTAAGGGGTCGAAGTTGATCCACTGCAAAGGAGGCTTCCCTCTGCAAGAGCAATCAGGAGAAAAAGATGCATAGAAGAAAGACAAAAGAAGTTCTGAAAGAAACATACTTTAAAATTCATATTTGAACAAATAACTAAGTTATTTTCTGCTACAAGTTAAAACCTTTTCTGGTAAGGCTGTTTCATAAAATGTAAGGCATGTTTTAATTAGATTTGTTTATGTTCTTTTCTTGCAGCCCGGTTGTAATTTCAACAAAAATACTTGGTTCTTACAAAGCTATCTTATAAAACCAGTTGAAAATACTTACACTTACAAACAAACCAAAACAAATTATCAAAACCCTAAACAACAGAAAAGCAGCCAACTGCTGCTTCAAAGAATTAGGGGGGAGGGGCGAGGGACAGAAGAGAGGGAGCTGAGGGAAAAAAGCCTTTCTCATAGTATCAGATTACTTCTTGCTAGTCTAATAATCATCTTGCAAATGTAATCAATCAATATAACTGATCTTTGTTTATCTGTAACAATACTGTGCTCCTTCAAATGCCCTGGCAGCTTGACTATCAACCATCAAGCCTTCCTGCTACCATGGCTGTCACCACTATCACTGTCATGTCTCCCACCCCCCACTTCTGAATTTGTGATGTTGACAGACCAGAAAGGCTTTTGACTGCCTTATTCTGTGGTTCAAACCACACTGTATCTGCTTAACCAGGCTTAAGTCATTATTCTGAATCTCCCAACCAGAAAACACAAACCCCCTTATTTCCCCATCTAAAACTGTACACTAAAGGTTAGGAGATGGCCATTACAAATTGCTTTTGCAGAGACATGCAAACCAGGACAGAAACAATAACTCAAATGCTAACTCTTGCATAATTAACAGAAAATGCCTGCACAGATTAACAATTAACTCTTTAAAGAATTCAGGGCATCTGATATCACACTTGTAAACTGTGAGAAACCACCCATAAAAGATACTATATGGTTTCTTTAATGGTCTCTGAAGCAAAGGATTTATTCTTTATTCCTCCGGAAGACTTGGGAATTAACCCAAGACATTTTCTTAGATCTAAAATTCTCAGCCAGCCAATGTTTTTGTATTTTATGGGGGAAAAAAGATCCACCAGAAACAACTTTATACCAGGGGGAAAAAAAAAAGCAAAGCATAAAATTCTTAAAAACTTCAATTCAGAATTTACATTTTAATTTGCATACTACCAGCATAGGAAAAATAACAGAGGATTTAAATTGAGGTTTACAAGTAATCTCATAGAAACAGGTAAACTTTGTGTTATATGAAAAAAAAATTCACGCATATTTTTTATGTAGAGACACTACTCTTTATATTTTATTTTTCCTGTTAAATCAGAATCTGAATAAACAAAGAAAATGCAACTGAAAAGTTGTACACAATTAAAAACAATTAGACCAGAAAATTATAAATAAGCATCCTTACAACAGATAGGCAGTTCCTGACTGTAGCTTTGCTCCCTCCCAGAAGCAGTCCAAAGGAGTGATAATTAAGCAAGGATAAAGATATTCTATGATCTGTCAAAATCAAAAGAGTAAAAACACAGTCATATTAGAATATAATAAAAAGCAGCACAAGCTGAATCATGAAAATACACAAACCTTGTAATTAAATGCCTGTAATTAAATTAAATACACATACCTGGTCCATGTAACCTGCTTCTGTGATAAGTTCTCCTGATTTGTAACACAAATGTTCCAATTTCCACTGTCTGTAAGAAATATGAAGGACAAATATTTTCTTCTTGCACAATTACTGAGAAGTTATTTTGAAAATGTAACATAATAGACATTTAAAAATGTGACTCATATACACACACTGGTCTCAAGCAGCAAATCAATGAGTAAGGCAAACATTAAAAATAAATATACTAGACCTCATCAAAAAAAAAAAAGGTGCCTTTCTTTTTATCATTACAAAGCAGACCTTTATTTCAGTTGTTTCAATATTCTCTGTAAAACTTATTCAAAATAAAGGAGGTGCTTTTGTATGTACAGCCTAGTCAACACATGTTAATGGGACAAAAATTTTTGTCAGTCTCATTTATATGAGACTGCCTGTGACTTAAGATATCACTTAGTGACACTAGTAAGAGAAAAGGCACCTCCAGCTCAGAGGACTCAAATATAGCCACCTGACCAATACATGCAGAAGAAAATAAACCAGTAAGATTCCTGCCTTCCTATTTCAGCCGTATTACAGCTTCCACTACCATGGTTTCCAACGACTTAGAAAGGACAGGAGCTGTGTAAAAGATAATTGGAGTCTTAGCGGCAGCTCAAGGAGGAACCAGCTGGGTGTGCTGAAAGGATCTGCTGAAAGACAGGGAGCTTTGTGCCTCACAAGCAGGACTCCTAGGCACATGACTGTTTAAGCAGTAGCCCTGGAAGAACCATTTTTCAGGGAGACATCCTTGCCCCATGCTGGTACCTTCCTGAGGTGCACCATTATTATTTTTCTGTTGGACAAAACACAACTGCCAACCATCAGTACGGGGCCACAGACACTCTTTAAGGCACACTCTGCTGTCCATGCTATTAAGCAGCTCTTATTCCACCCGCTGACATTCCCAACACATCTGCATCTCCCTTTACAGCCAAACTACTGGAAGAACACCAGCCTGTGCCACTGTTTACAGCCATTATGTACCTCGTCACAATATTAGCAAGTGAATTCAACTCTAATATGGAAGGATTTTCAATGTTAGGAATCCCATCCATAAGGTTCTATGTTTAAGACCACAGACATCATTCCTTTACCTAAAGAAATGCTGCATGCTGTAGCTCACCTCACATGGGTACTCTCTCAGAATCTCTTCCAACACCACTTACCCATCTTACTTGTTAACTGCCAATTTATCACTGCAATCATGCCACAGTGTCAAGCTATCAGAAAACCAGTGGCACTCAAATCAAAACACAGCCGTAAGGGAAAGTGCTAAGCATTCAAAAACACACCACGGAAAGCACGCATCCATTTTTCAGCTGCGACATACGTTCCAGAAAACTTTTGATTTTGCCCTTACCTGTTGTACATATAGACGTGTACTCTGCTGGCCTGAAGTGCAGACTCAAGGTGCTGTCGGAGTGCTTCTGTTGTTAGTACATTAGCACCATCTTCCTGTGGAGTCTGGATCATGAGCTGGGGGTTGAACATGGCCTCTTCTCCAATCTTCTGCCGCGTGTAATTCAACTCCCGACTCACTCGTCCACCAACTGATGGATAAATATCAAGCACTTCGTATTAGCCAGTACCTGCTCATGCTGCATTCTCTTGATGAGCACTCTCCAGTCAGAAAACCTTGCATGCAGGGCCTGTTCTTTCTCAAATTGATCACAGTGTAACTCTAAACCTAAGACCAGCTTTTAGTATCTCTGAAAAAAAACCCACATTTCTCATTACAATATATTTACTGCTACTGTACTGAAATATTGATGCATAAACCAGAGCCTCTGTTTTTTCTACATTATAACCAATATCCCATGTGTAAAAATTAAAAAAGAGGAAGAAAAAAGGAAAAACTTTACCTGGCAGACCAGAAGAAATACTACGTTACAATTTCTTACACTTGTATAAACATTCTGCTCCAAAAGCACATTTCAAGATAAATGGCTTTAATTTACACTCTTCTACTAAATAATTTGGCAAAGATAGAAGGCAAATGCTTCTTTTTGGTTAAAAAAAAAAAAAAAGAGAAGGGAAAGAGTCAGTGAGCAGAAATATTTCTTTCAGCCTTAAACAAAAAAAGAAAAAATGTCAAGTTCATATAAAGAGATGCAGTTTGAGTGTAGCAGGAAGGTCTGTCTACAGCTAATTTACCCCTGTGGCCCAGTACCTGGCTTAACATGCTGAAATGCAGGAGATTGTTCATGTGCAACATTTGTTTCTAAACCCACATGCGCCGAATGATGCACTCCATATTGAAACATAACGGGGGGGGGGGGGGGGGGGGGGAAAAGAAAAAAA
>VXBQ01017164.1:16617-43187 GCA_013400175.1 Phainopepla nitens | reverse complement strand
GCCATGGGCAGGGATGCCTTCCTGTCTCCCGGGCTGCTCCAAACCCAAATATCCAGCCTGGCCTTGGGCACTGCCAGGGATCCAGGGGCAGCCCCAGCTGCTCTGGGCACCCTGGGCAGGGCCTCCCACCCTGCCAGGGAACAATTCCTGCCCAATATCCCACCTAACCCTGCCCCTTGCCTGTTTAAAGCCCTTCCCCGTTGTCCTGGTGCTGCATTTGACCAGGATAACATTTGGAACTCTGGTTGCTGTTTAAAAGCCCGGTAGGAATCTGTCAGGAGCACGGGTGATGTAGAACGTGTTCAATCTGTCACCCACACGTGTGCAGATGTGCAGCTGTCTACATAAGAGAAAACTGGAAAAGCAGTTGCTGATTTTAAAGCTGCAAATCTCATTTTCCAGCTGTTCCTGGATTTGAGATTGCAGTGGGTTGCTTTTATTATTTTTTTTTTTGGTCACTTTGTTCTTATTAGGAATCTGTGTATATGAACACAGATGTTTATATGGACACACAAATATTTATTGTTTGGTTCATGTGTGAGGATGAGAGTTAATATTAGTCCTCTTAACCTGCTTTATGGGCATAGTTATTCTGTTTAAGAGTAATTTATTTAGATAGGTTTAAATTAATTGCCCCCAAAGAAATAATTTCTTTACAGATAAAGCTATAGAGTTCATCAGGTGAAATTAATTTTATGGCCTTGTCTAGAGGGTTTTAATCTTTTTTTTTTCCTCTTTGGCAGTGTTTTTTTTGGTACTCCTGGAAACACCTGCTACAATTGTTACCCCTGGTGACTCATGTTTAGCAGGCTGCTCTGCTTTATCAATTAATAAACCAGCTGAAAGTTAAGAATTTCCAGACTAGATAAAGCAGAGATGGATTGCTCTTAACTTGTGTAGTTATTTCTGAATTCCTTAAATTCAGCATTTCTGTTAATCCTGGATGAGGCACAGGGAAGGGTCAGTAGCACTCAGTTATCTTCTGTTTAAATTACTTGACATGGGCACATTCATTTTATTTGGACTCAATTCCTCCAATCTTGCTTGCTTTTACTGCTGTGTGCAGTCTGTTAATATTAACTTTGCTTCTGAGGAAGCTGATCCCTCCTGTTGAACCTCTGTCATGCACCATCAAAGATCCTGTTAGAGGAATGGCAACTTCTGCCTGAAAGTAGGACTTTACACTTATTTTTATTAGCTAATTACTGGTACCAGCTGTTACAAAAATATGGCAAAGTATTAGGATTTTTTTTTAATAATAAGACACTGCAAGGAGTAAAATCCACATCAGACATTTGGAAGTGGGTATTTGAGTTGGCTTTTGTGCTCAGCTGTACTTCAGAAACAACTTTTTTATGAAAACCAGAGCTATTTAGTAGCTGCTAATATCTTATTCAGTGAAGTTTGTGCTTTCCAGCACATCAGTGCCTTGGCAGATGGTTGAATTAGCTTTTTTTCCTCCCCAAGCCAAAGCATGTTGTATAAAACCTGGAGTTTACTTGGAGGGGAGAGAGGAATTTTTAAAATCTGCTTAATGCAACAAAGAACCCGATGAAAAAGAAACGAGGATGCCCAGAACAGCCAGAGGTTCCTTAAGCACGTGGAAATTGGGATGGGTGTTCAGGCAGGATTTCCTGGAAAAAATGGTTGGCAGCAAGGCTGGTAAGCATGGCCAGCTGGAAAACCTTCACCTCAGGATTGTAACAGGAGAAAAGATTGCAAAGTCCTGAAACCTTTCTGTGAGAATTCCTTGATGGGATTCAGCAGCTGTGCTGTGGAAGGAATGGTGAATGGAGGCACGTGCAAGTAATGCATGAAGCTGATGGAGCTCTAATGCTTCTGTTGAAACCTGGTTTGTGTTGTCCTTCCCATCTTAATAACACACTAATTTATGGAGTCTTAACTCTAGAAATGGCTGTGGAATATGTGGATATAGGGGAGAGATTGAGAGTCTCTGTTAACCCTGAAAGAGGGGCCTGGATTATACACAGGGCTGGTGGAGACATTTTCCTTTGGCTGTTGATGTCCACTGAAGTCTGTGCTGTGGTACTGTCAGCGTGCTTTTTATTGGATTTTTTAGGTATTAATCTTCATGAAATACATGCAGTATTTTTGATAACCAGAAACCAGAAGTGCTTTGCATTTGATCTTCTCTGTAGCTATTACAGTTTTGTCCTGATTACAAACATCCAACTTTTCTGGCTTCCCATTTTATTAGTCTTATGACAAGATGCTGAATCTCAGAAGAACTCCAAATAAGAATTGCACAGCTTTTTTCTTTTATAAACAGAAGTGCATCTGGTGTGGAGCAGTTGCTGTGGGTACTTCACTCTGCATATTGTAAACAATATTTGTTGTGTGCTATGAGAAAAGAAGATTACCATATGCTGCTAAGGCTTTGCTGAGCTCCACTGAGCAAGTATTGATGAATTCCTCTGGTTTGTCAGCCTCCATCCTCCCCAGATTGTTAAGAGGTGATAAAATTGAAAAAGACCCCCTGATGAATTCACTGAACTTCCTGTGTACCAGATTGCTGCCTGGTATTGTTTGGAGTTGGGGTTGCATTACTTCCAAGGTGTCCTTTCCACCCTGAAGTGCAGCTGTAACCCTGAAGCTGTGCCAAAGTCCCACTGGTGTTAAAGTGAGAATGGCCATTGATAGATGGGGGTAGCTGCTTGTTTTTCTATCCTTAAATGCACTTTTGCTATGCAGCATTCATCTAGAAGAGGGAATATTTGTGATGAAGATGCAATTGCCTTTCTCAAAATAAATACCAATACTGTGCCACACGATGTTTTCATAGTTAAACTGTTGAGGGTGATAACATCTGATGAATTCTTTCTCGGGATGCTTCTCATCTTACCTGTGAAAAGGTCCATTCACATGGAGTGCAGCAGGGCTGAAGATCCTCTCTAACAGAATTAGAGTTAGATAATGACTTCTCAACTCTTCATAATTAAATTGAGCTGGGCATGGTGCTGCAGGCTCTGCTCCAGGCTGCTTGCTGTCCTGTCTGTGATGCAGATTTTTGGGATATGTAACAGTGGGATACCACTGGAGGCTTTGACACCAGTATAGGTGTGAGATGTGTTACTTGCATATATTTAATAGAATTGTTAAATGACGTGCCCTGGTACCGCACAGCCTTACACTTCATTAATGCCAGACTCGGATTAAGAAATACAGTGGAGTGTGTCAGTCCCTTATGCATTCTGAAGAAAAGGGAGGGTGATTTTGTTTCTAAAATAAAAGCTGCTTAAGTGAAAGAGCACTGACTCGTACCTGTGTTGTCTCAGCAGGGCAGAAGAAGAAATCTCTCAGCTGGCTCGGCGGGCCGTTTGTCACCGTGTGACCCTGCCAGAAGGCCGCCATGCAGCAGCCACCGCAGCCCGTCCCGCCGGGAGCGGCTCCGGCTCCTCCTCCTCCGGCCGGCGTGCCTCGGAACATGTACTGGAGGAACAGCCCCCTCGGCAAGCGGGCCAACGCCGCGGCCGCGCCGGTGCCGCCCGTGACGGACCCGTTTGCTTTCGGCCGGCAAACCGCGCGGGGCTCCCCTTTGGATAACCCAGCCAAGGCCCTCCCGCAGCACCCCCCGCCCCCCCGAGCCGGGGACAGCCCTCTCGGACCACACACGGCCCTGCCAGCTCCTCAGGCAGGGATAAGCAGCAGTAGCTTTTCCAGCCTTCCAGTTCCTTCTCCGTCCCCGGGGTACGTCGTCAGTAGTGCTGCAGAAGGGCGCCCCAGCGCCGATCTCGGACTCCGCGGGCCTGCAGTGCCGGGGCATTTTAACCCGGGAGCAGCAGTGGAGAATTCTTTCAGTGTGCATGCTGGAATGGTGTCTGCAGCGAGCAAACCTGGAGCTAGACAGGATGTTGGCAGAGATCCAAGCGATGCGCCTTCGGCACCCGGCGCTGCGGCGCTCTTCCCGCCGCCTCCCCAGCAGCCTGGGTCCCAGTGGAGGCCTGTCCCGGGCAATCTGCTGTCTCCAGTTGGGAATTTTGTGCCCTATCCTGAGCCTTCTCCTCAGACTGACCTTCACAGCATTTCTCAGCCTTCTCACCCTCCTCCACACACAAACGTCCCGCAGGGTCCTGGGCACCAAGGTGTTCCACAAAACGTCGTGCAAGCGCCTTTACCCGCTGGTTGTGAGAAGAATGGCAAAAATGGCCCTGCAAACAGCAGTCAGCACATGAACAGCATCCAGCCTGGAAATGTGTTCAGGCAGAGCACAGAAATGACTAACCCTTGGTTAAGCCAGCCTTACCAGGAACAGTTTTACCCACAGCCACCTTTGCAAGACTCCGGTTTTGTCCTTCCCACAGCTCAGGAAAACAACCCCAAAAACCAGTCTCCAGCTATGTCTGAAATGTCAAATAGATCTGTTCCCACAGATCGAGATCCAGGAACACTATCCATGTTTTTCAAAGGGGATGAGGCAGAAAATGAAGAAATACTTTCATCTGAAAAAAACTATGTAATGGAGAAAACAGAGTTTGATGCCTGTCAGCAAAGTTCGGCCTCCTTGTATAACCAGCCTGTGCATCCTCAGCAGGTGGCAACCAATATTCTCTCTCAGGCACAGCTGGGTACAGGTTCAGCTGGTGAGATGGTACAGAAGGGAATGGATGTCCAGTACTTCCCTAAACTTGTCAGCCATCAGGAGGCACAGGCTGCTAAGCACTCTCTGTTTGCTGGGGATGACAAGGCAGGTGACACAGCTGCTGGGTCCCAGTACGAAAACGTGGAGAACCTGGAGTGCATTCAGAATCAGGAGGTGCTGCCAAGTGAACCACAGAACGTGAATGCTTCATCCCCTGCTGCTGGTCCTGATCCCTACAGGTACGGGTCCTTCCAGGGTCAGGTGCTTGCCAAGAACACTGCTGTGAGCCACGCTGAAGGAGGACCAAACTTGGAGGCACCTGATTCCTTACCTCACCCTGGCCGACCAGACAGCGTCTCTTCCAACTACAGCAGCATCAGCCACAGGAGCACTTCCAGCTCAGCACGGCCCCCAGAGCAAGTGGGGACATTTATCCAGCAGGAAATCGGGAAGCCTGATGAGGAATCCTCTGCCAGCTTCTTCAAACAGATTGACTCCTCTCCTCTGGGAGGTGATTCGGGTGAGCTGAACCTGAGCAAGAGCTACCACGGCAATCTATCCCAGCCTCCCACTCCGAGTCCTCCCAAGCCTACAGGAGTGTTTCAGACAAGTGCAAATAGTTCTTTTGAACCTGTGAGGTCCCATGGAGTTGGTATAAAACCTGCAGAGATTGACCAAGCAAAGATGGTGGTTGAATTAAGAGAGAACCACTCAAACCGAAAGAATATCAAGAAGAACACAGCAGTGCCTGCTGCATCCCCTGGCAATCTTGAACAGCCACCAGATAATTTGGAAACAATTTACATGCCTCAGGTACACCCAGGGCCTCTTGCAGGCTCTGGGGAAGCTGGAAATACACTGCACTCTGGACCTGTTGTGGAAAATATACAATCAGTGTCTGAGAGAAGGGCCTCAACCAGAGCTCAGGGAGCAGTTAAGAAGTGTGATAGCCCAGCAACAACTCTATGGGCTCACAATGAGTTACCAAATTTTGGGGGAAATGTTCTCCTAGCTCCTGCTGCTCCTGCAGTGTATGTACCTGCCAAACAGACTGTGGAAGTCATTCAGCCACCAGAGGAAGGCCTGTCTAACCAGCAGCCATGTAAACCAGGGACTATTGCTGTGCAGCACTCCCAGGATGGAAATATAACTTTTGAAAATCTTGAGAATCCTCCCAAAATGGGAGAAGAGGAAGCACTTCAGTCTCAGGCAAGTTCTGGTTATGCAAGTTTATTGTCTTCTCCACCTACAGAGTCTTTGCAAAATCAGCCTATCCTGATTGCTCAGCCTAATCAAAGCTATAATTTGGCTCAGCCAATTAATTTTTCCATTTCTCTATCTAATCAGCTAAGCAACAATGAAAACAATCAACCAATGAAGGACTCTGGAGTTGGGGACAAGCCTGCAATGGGTCCCCAGACTCCCCATACTGGTGGGGAAAACATGCCATTACCTGTGATGCAAGTTGGATCTCTCTTAGTTAATGCACTTCCAAATACTAATCTGTTAAAACATAATTTATTACAAAGTCCTGTTAATTCTTCTGATGCTGCTTCTAATCAGCCTGCAAACTTGCTTATGAAAACTCCTCTTAATTTGACTCCAGAAGGACAAAAGAATGTTAATATGGAGGGCCTTGTTCCTGAATTTGCTAGCAAGCCAGGGTCTAACTCATCTATTTCTCCTGGGACCAACCTTCCCAGTGGAAGTGCAAGTGGCCTAGTCCCCCCTGTTAATTCCATAGCACAGGCTAATAATTCTGCAAATCAATCAAGTAACAAAGAAGCTGCTGGAGTGCTCGACTTCACCGTGTCACGGACGTCGGAGAAGAGCAGCACAAGTAATTCTGTCCAGGTGCACAATCAGTCACCCTCTGGTGCTCCAGTCCAACAGGCTGCTGGTGCTGCTGGTCAGCTGCGTGCCGAGGTGCCTGACAAACAACATTTCTACCAACAGGTGACA
The DNA here is from genome assembly GCA_013400175.1 of Phainopepla nitens. Taxonomy (NCBI): domain Eukaryota; kingdom Metazoa; phylum Chordata; class Aves; order Passeriformes; family Bombycillidae; genus Phainopepla; species Phainopepla nitens. Next base: position 36,625 of record VXBQ01017164.1, on the reverse strand, counting down.
AAAGATGCACAGCACCAGGCTGCAGCAGACCGAGCTGCACAGGGAGCGCTGCCGCCCCAGCCACAAATGCCAGCAGCTCAAATGCAGCCACCAACATCTGGGCAGTCCTCAGCTCCTCCAGACTCCCAGATTTCCACAGGGGCTAAAGCCCTGCAGCAGGGGGAGAAGCAGGTGCTGGGTAACCATCCCCAGCCTGGGGGGCCCCAAGAGGCAGGGGCAGCCCAGCCAAGGTACGACCAGACGAGTCCCGGGAAGCAGCCGCTGTCAGAACAGCCTCCAGGGGCTCCAGCTGCCACAGCTCCTCCTGGCACCACTGCTCAGGCAGTCCCACCCAACGGGCAGCAAGACCTGCAGCGTCCACCCCCTCCTCAGACCCCTCAGGAAGCCTTTGGTCCACCCCAGAACCCTTACTACTACTACAGACATCCTTACGATGCTTACCAGGCTCCATATCCACCACCTTATCCTCCTGCAGACCCCAGGACAGCAGCTCACCTTTATTACATGGTAAGTTTTTATTTTTCCCTTTCTTCCCCCTTAGTATGTATTATTAATTTTCATTTTTGAGTTAGGAATTTAAATGGTCGTGTCAGGATCAATATTCAGCAGAGCATTCACATTAAGTGTTTTTAAGTGTAGGGAAAATCCAGACAGCGGTAACAAAACTGATACTGCAAAGATTATGGAAACTTAAATAGTTGCTGGTGCCAATTCCAGTTGGCACAGAGCTCACAGCAGTTTGTTTGGTTCTTTGGAAAAAGTTGGCAGTTATAACTGGCTTGGCTGTCCAGGTGCACAGACTTGGTTCCTGTCTGCTGCCTGAATTATTGATGGTTTAGTAGAGAGGTTGAAGTGCCTTTAGTCCAGACATAATGGGGATTTTTCCTTAAGATTAGAATATTAATAACTTGACTGTAGTCCAGACATAATGTGGTTTTTTTCCTTAAGTTTAGGATAGTAACAACTTGACTGTAACTTCTGCCACAAAAAGTAATGCAAGCTAAACTGTACTTTATTAACCTGCATCTCTTCAGGTGTCACCGCTGTGGTGAAGGGTGATGGTTTGGGGTTTGAGCTGTTGATTTTGGAGGTGTGAAGCCTGTTCCCTTGGCTGTGCTTTTGCAGGAGGACAGCTACGGGCAGTACGAGCCCCGGTACCGGCACTACGACGGCAGCGCTGCCTACGCGGAGCCCGGGAGTTACCGCTACCCCGAGCCCGAGCGGCCCAGCTCCAGGGCCAGCCACTGCTCTGACAGACCTCCCTCCAGGTGTGGAATTCCTAATCTCAGGCAACGTTTGGATACCCCAGAGCAGGGAGTGTAGTGATGCCTGTTGAAGTTTTACAGCATCAGCCACAGGGAGGAATTCAAAACCTCTCTGTGCGCTGCCCTAGGGACGGTATCAAATGCCTCGTCTGGGAAGGATACAGTTCCTTTTCTCTGGCTTGTTATTCCTTTCATTCAGTTCTTTGGGGGTTGTTGGTGTTTCTGCCAGGCAGGAAGTCACTGTGATAGCCTCAGTTTGTTTGATGTGAAAGAGCAATGCAGGCCATGGGGTTATTGATCAATACTCATTTATTTTCTGCCTTGCACTTAAGCAGGGGCCCCTCGTTCTGTTGATGAATGGCACTTTTGCACACTGGGTTGGGTTTGCCTTGCAGGCACCATGGTTACACAGTGGTTCAGGTGTTCAGAAGAGAGTGGTGAGTCAGGTGACAACATCCTGGTGCTGTGTCAGGTCCATTTGTGTGACAATTCCCTCAGGTGTGGATAAGCTTTCCTCACAAAGCTCTCAGAATGTGCTCTGGGTGCAAGAGGTGCTCCATGGGCATGTCCCACCCACTCACTTCACTGCAGGTTTTGATTAGGGAAACTTAAAAACCTTGAGCTGGCTGATTAATACAAAATAAAGACATTTGAGGGAGGGGAACAATGTGTTCAGATTCTACTTGAAAATGTTAAATAAAAGCAGGATTAAATCTCTACTCAAGTAAGAAGCAGCAAATTACCTTGAAGAGATTGCTGCTTTCTGATGATAATTGTGTGAGTTAAATGTATGAACTTCAAAATAGTGACAAAATGTTACTGTTGTTACCTGCTGAGGGATTTGCAGTTTCTAACAAAAACTGCAGAAACTCCTGTTACCTGTCTGGAAATGATTAAACCCTCTGTAATGTTTATCTGTTGTTGGTAGTTCACTCATGGAGCAGTGATCAAATTACAAATACAACATTTTGTTTACCATCTCCAGAAGATTATAGATGTATTTTGGAGTTGAGGAGAACGAAGCAATGGCTGTAGCTCCATGTGACAGCTTTTACCATTTTCCTAAGTGTGTGCTGTGAGCTCTTGAAACGAGATGATAACCTCTAGTAGCACTTCCTGGTGTGTGCTCTCCTGAGGTAGTATTTTTAGAAGGGGTTGCAGTTTCTGTACGTGGCAGTGGGCAGATCAAAGCCTGTTGGAAGTGGCTGTGTCAGGGCTCTGTGATTGCCAGTGCAGCCAGCCAGGGGCTGTGGTGTGGAGCTGCAGGGCAGCAGAGCTCTGTGTGTGTGTGTGAAACTGCCCTGGATGTGCAGCAGTGGTGATGCAGCTTTGGAAACTCTGCTTGGAGAAGGGAATAAGATCTCTCTGGAGGAGGCTGGGGAGACTTGGTTGGGTGGCTGAACCTGATCTGATAAGATCAGAGCTCCTCCTCTGCAGAGTGGGTGCTGTGTTAGCAGACTTCCCACACTCCTGGACTCGCTGGGCCACTTTGGAGTTTGCACTCTCAGTTGTAGGACCAGTTGTAGGGAAGGGTGGAAGTTTTTTCATCACTCCACATTGGCATTAAATATCTTCACCTGCTGTGTGTGTGCACAGGTGTGTTTGTGAGATTAATGCACCTGTGTACATATATATATACATTTATGCTTATGCACACACAGGTAGACACTGCATTTAGGATCTAACATTCATCCTCTGCCTTTTTTCAGAAATTCTAGGATGATGAACTGAAAATGTTGTATAACAAAGGCTCATGATATTTCAAATAATGGCCACATCTTTCTCTTTTCATCAGAAGAAGTCATCTTTTTCTATACACTGACTCTTACTTTGCTCTGTTGGTTTTAGCCAGGTTTATGTGTTTGTTTGGACAATCAGCTCTGTAAATGAGCATTTTCTTCGTTGTAAGCTGTGTAATAAAACACTATTAAATTTGGGGCAGCTATTATTTCTTAATGAATTGTTAAATTATTGACTTCTCTGTTGAGACAGTTCAAAGGATGCTAATTATAGCAGTAAGTTTTTGTGATTAATTGTCTGTAAGTAATTAAACTTTTCACCAAAGCAGTTTACAAAGCCACTAAATTATTATATGCTAAGGACTGTCGGCTTTTGATGGCACACAACAATTTAGTGTTATGTTGGGTTGTAAACTCTTAATTTTATGATTACTTGGTTTCTTGGAAATGCATTATTTTAACTATGAAACTCTGTCTAATCAGTTGGGGCATAGAGATTTTCTACCTCCTGCTGAATTTAGAAGAGATTAAGGAGGAATAATGACTTTTTTTTTTTTTATACTTGTGTGCTTTCTTTCAGGCAAGGATATACAGAAGATTATTATGGAAAAGGTGGATGGAGTGATTATTATTCAGCCTATTATGCCAACTCCTATGATTATGGAGGTAAGGTGTCCAAAAGAACTCTGATTTTTGTCCCCATAGATTTTCCTCACTTCAGCCTTAAGTTTGCCTTTCCTTTGTGCAAAACTCCATTGTAAGGTTACAGAACAGTTTTTGCAAGGCTGCCTTTCACTGGGGTGTGTCCTTGGTGTGTGACCTGAAGGCAAACCTGTGAAGTGAATTTTGGGTGGCTGTAAACACAAGTTGACTCACAACTGGATTTTGGTTTTGTCCATCGTTGTCTAAGTGCTCACTGAGACATGCTGGCGTTGGGAGTCTGGAGGTAATTGCTTGTGTAGTGCCTGGGAAGGTTTTAAGCAACATCTGTCCACATCTGGAGATGTTTTGCTTGGCACTCTGCAGACCGATCACAGAGATTCTGTGGATGTCATAACAAATAGTAGGATTGAGTTTTAAAGATGTTAGAAAAGATCTGATGGCAAACACTGACTCCTCAATAGTAACTAACTATAACAGCCATGTTTATCTGAAAGGTGTGAATTGATTATTTTAGCTTTTTTTTTAAAACTTTAGAAGGAGTGGACATATCTGTGTAGCTGTAATTACATTGCTTTGGTTTTTGCTCTGTGCTTCAGGACCAAAAGCTTGTAATTAAAGAGGAAGGAGTAGAAAAAGATTATAGGCAAAAACTACCAATATCTGAGCCATTTCTTTTTCTTTTGCAAAGATCCAAGTCGCTGGGAACGATACCCATATGACCCCAGGTACAGAGACCCGAGGAGTTATGACCAGAGGTACTGGTATGATGCTGAACACAACCCCTACCAGAAGAGAGAAGCATATGCATATGGCAGCAGGTTTGTCCAGTCAATCCATGTTCTCCCAGTGCTCTTTCCAGAGCTGGGGCAGCAGGTTCTCTGGAGCAGACTGTTAAAATGCACTGTTACACATATTTCACAGTGCTGCTGGTTCTTTATGTAGCTTTAACATAGGTCATTGAGGGAAACCAGATGAGCTGTCACATCACTCTGAGAGAAGGATTGAAGGTCGCAGCACTTGTTTTTAGACCAGTTGAACATTCTGTGGGTTTTTAGAACACACTCTGAGCATGTTGTTGGTCTTGATCTTGAATAATCTGGCTGAACTCGGTGAAGGAACATCAGTTTGCTGTAACAACAGCCCCAGTGTAGGCGGTGATTTAAGAGCCTTCTGGAGCGAGTCCGGTTTTGCTGACGGTCACTCCCTGAGGCCCAGGGCTGGCTGAGCTCAGTGCTGCTCTCTCTGGCCATCAGGAGCGACAGATACGAGGATAACTGGAGGTACGATCCCCGTTTCACCGGCAGCTTTGACGATGACTCGGAGCCGCAGCGGGATCCCTACGGGGACGAGCTGGAGCGGCGCAGCGTCCACAGCGAGCACTCCGGCCACAGCCTGCGCAGCTCCCGCAGCCTGCACAGCCACCACAGCACCTTCAGCTCCCGCTCCCAGCAGGTCAGTCCACGCACCAGCCTCTAGAAGAACTCCTTGTTGACCAGGGACACGCCCTGCCCCTGCAAAGTCTGGACAATCCAGCCTCGGCCTAGCTGCGGCCTAGCTGAGGCCTAACCTCGAGATAATCTTGAGAGAACAGAGCCTTGAAGGCAGAAATAGCCTAAGCTCTGTTTTGCCCATCTGTGATTTATGCCAATAAAAGAGTAGTTTAGAGACAAGTAGAAAAGCTGTAACCAATTAGGTAGAATGTTCTTCAAGAAAGAATGTAAACTATTTAATGATATATAAGAGATGAAGAAAGACGAGTGAAGGGATACGCCATTTTACTGCATCAGTAAGAGTTGTTCTGCTAGTCTAGCTCCTCAAAGATTCAGGACCCTGCTTCACCAGACTGCCACTCGCTCTCCTGGGCCTGGCTGAAGCATTAGAAGAAAAATATTTCAGGGCTTGCTAGTGGGAATGTGTGTTTTGAAAGGTTTTGTAAGCTAAGGTTGTTTTGTGATGTAGTTTTGAACTTAATGTTTGTCACAGTTGTCAAGAGAACTTTAACCAAAACCAGCACTCAGCTGTGCAAGTTGCCACACACACAGAAATGGAAAATTTCCTCTACTGAATCCATGTGCTGTTTGTGAGGACATTGCCTTTCCTGTGCTTGTCCAGTGTGTCATGTCATTTCTCTCATCACAAGCTTGGCTGTGCTACTGAACTTGGGATGTATTGAAGGACTAACTCCATATCTGTATGATGTTATTTTGACTTTCAAAGCAAAAACCAAAACTAACTGATTACTCATCCACTTACACCACAAATACAGATATGTGAAAACCTCAGAGAATATCTGGTTAATTTTTGAGGTACGGTTTTTGCTCATGTAATGGGTCATTTTACCTGCAGTTGGATCATCATGTTTCTTGGAAGTTTAGGCACTTTTCCAGTCTGAATTCCAATTCATTTAGTAATGTTTGAAGTAGTATTGGAAATCATGTAGGCATTAATCTTTAGGCACCTGATGTCATTTGGCATCTGTTGGGGGTTTTCAGTTGGAATTTTCTGTCTATTACAGCAGAGGTGGACATTCATTCTGACCTACAGCTGTTGGTAACAGAACTCTTGCTATAATCTTCACTTTTCACACAAGCACATAGAAATTCTGTTGTGGGAGAACTGAACATGCTTGGATGTGAACAGATCAAATGATGGTAAAAATATTGGGAGAGAAGACAAAGATAATTAATTATCTGCACAGAAGGATGTTACAGGGTGGCTTTCTGCAAGGCAGTGGTGCAGTAAGCCTGGTTCACAAGAGTGAGAGCTGTCAGGAAGGAATGCTGCAGTGCTACTGTAGTTAAAATGCTGCTTGCTCTGTGTAACTCCCAGCTAACCCTCACTAATCTGCTCTGCCTAGAGCCAGCTCTACAGGAGCAGCCACGATCTAACAGGCAATGCCTATGACCCTCCTGCACAGGCAGTGTCACTCCATGCAGATTATCCCTATGGAGCCTATGATCCCAGCTTTGATGGACAGCAGCCTTTCACAGACTATGGCTACCCTGCTGAAACAGGCTGGTCAGCTGTGGAACAAGGTATGGGCACGCCGGGGAGTGAGGGAGAACATTGTGCTGCAGATACAAAACATTTTTCTCTGGAAAAGCTTTTTCAAGGTGTTGATGTCTGTTTAGCTCTTCGAAGATGTGTTATGTGTTTGTGCAGAGTTGACAGGAATGTTTCTGATACAAACAATCAAAACCCCTGCACTGAAAAAAAAAACCCTGGATTTTAAAGTTCTGGAGTCTGGTTTTGTTCTAGTTATTGCAGATCTTCAGGTTTGGGACTTTGGGTTTGTAAAGGAACTGATTGTTTCTTACAAAGCTCAGCCAAATTCAGTAACAGGGTGTTTTCCACTAACACTGCAGGATTATTGAATTGGGTAAATACATCAGCAAGTTTACTAAGTTGCAGGACAGGTTACCTGTTCTTATTTTATTTTTTTCTCCCCATTTCAGCACCTTTAAGGCCCTCAACACCTGAGAAATTTTCAGTGCCTCATATCTGTGCCAGGTTTGGGCCTGGGGGCTTCTTAATAAAAGCATTGCCAAACCTGCCTTCTGAGGGTCAGCCAGCTCTGGTTGAAATCCACAGCATGGAGGTAAAGTTCAAAAGGAAAAATGGGAAGTAATGGAATAAAGGTCTTTCTTTTGGAAGTGGAGTGGGGAACTTGAATCCATAACTTCCTGATTTCTCTTTTTTTAATGTCATTGCAGGTATCTTTATCTCTTTGGGCTGTAATCATAAGTAAAACAGTAAATTAAATGTTCCTTTCCTCTGAGAGATGGCTTAGTCATGATGCTCATCCAACTCCTTATAATTTTGTTCAGGATGATGTACAGAGTAACTTGCATGTAAAGTAGATTTCATAATTTATCATCCTTGTGCAGGTTGTCAAAAAGTCACCCATTATATTTTGGTTAAGAGGCTGGATTACACAATGGGTTTTTGTTCAGCTCTGGGTGTTTTATCAGTAAAAAGCAAAATTTAGAGTTACAAGAATTTCTTATGGATTATATTTGTGTTTTAGACTATGTTACAACATTCTCCAGAGCAAGAAGAGATGAGAGCCTTTCCTGGTCCTCTAGCTAAGTATGTTCCTAAAGTTTTCAGAAATAATTTTCATACATTCAGAAATTATTTCTTGATTGCAAATTACAGGATTTAAACTTCAAATATTTGTGGCTTTTCACTTGCCTAAATAATACATGAACTTTAAATTTATTCCTCAGACTAATCACAAATAATGACCTGAATGTTTCCATTTGTCTCATTAATTTTTTTTTTTTTCAGGGATGAGACACATAAAGTGGATGTTATTAATTTTGCACAAAGTAAAGCTTCACAGTGCTTTAAGAATGAAAATTTAATTGACAAAGAATCTGCAAGTCTTCTTTGGGACTTTATTGTACTGTTGTGCAGGCAGAATGGGGTATGTCTCACTGCTTGAGTTTTTATCTATCCTAAAGTATTTTGTACACAAACAGTTTTTGTGCAAAGGTCAGGAATATATGTTATATATGTTGGAATATGTCACAGTCTGAAGGAATGTGTAAACTGGGCACTCATCCTCAGCTGCTCAGAGGTGCTGATATTCACATATTGCTGTTGAAGTGCCACATAAAACGCAGGCAGTGTTGAGATAACAGATTCTTCAATTTTTATTTTCTCTCCACACACACAGACTGTTGTGGGAACAGACCTGGCTGAACTTCTGCTCCGAGATCATAAAACAGTGTGGCTTCCTGGGAAGTCCCCTAATGAGGCAAATTTGATTGATTTCACTAATGAGGCTTTGGAACACGTGGAAGAGGAATCTGGTGAAGCCCAGCTCTCATTTCTCACTGATAATCTTCTAACCACAGTTGACAGTTTTGAGAAGGAGACTGAGAGATTCAGGGAGTTGCTGCTTTATGGCCGTAAGAAGGTGAGTGCCTGTGCTGCTACTTATTTTTGCAACTTTTGCAGTGCATGTAATATTTCATGGCACTGAATTACACTGATACAGAAGTTTATACCCTACAGTTCATAATCTAAAGCAAAATTATGGTTGTGTGTTAGCTTTTATCTACACAAACATATTTTGATTTGATCACAAATTACTACTGTGAAACTGTTTTTTGTGAGTAATAGGTGAAGCTGTTCCCAGGAAACTAATTTGTGTCTTTATTAGGATGCTTTGGAGTCTGCCATGAAGCATGGTTTGTGGGGTCATGCTCTGCTCCTTGCCAGCAAAATGGACAGCAGGACACATGCAAGAGTGATGACCAGGTACTGGGTTGCTTTTGATTGGTGAAATTTGGCTTCCTGTTCTGCTGATGAGGTGGAGAATGTCAAAATCTTGAGTTATCCATAGTAGTTCATGGAAGATTCATGCTTCAATTTTACTTATGTATTTATTTGTCATTTGTTACTTTTTATTCTGGGGTCTTCTGGCTGTAAATTTAAACCTGAGAAGTTGTTCTCTGCCACCTCATCCATTTAAGGAGTATTTGAACAATGTCATCTGTGGCCTTGCTTGGAAAAAGCTGCAAAAACTCAACTGTCAGTTTTGTTCAAGTCAGCTGGCTTGGGGAGAATCCAGAGGTTTTCCTAGTTTGCACTGACTGATGTTAGAGTTCACTGGGAATGTTTTACTTTTGAACATTATCCACTGGGCAGTTTCCTCTTCAGTGTAGTATTTTCCTTCTCTCAGACTAGGTTAGATTAATTGCCACTGAGAGCTGAAGTCTAACTGCTCACCCCACGTTTGTGTTTTGTTTTTCTCTGCCATGTCTCTGTAGATTTGCCAACAGTCTCCCAATTAATGACCCTCTGCAGACTGTTTACCAGCTGATGTCTGGGAGGATGCCAGCTGCATCCACGGTAAGATTCACTGGGAGCTGCAGGGAGTAGTGGAGTTCCCAACAGAAACCTTTCCCAGAATGTCAGAAGTTGTTTTGGTCCTTCTTAGATTGAAACACTTATCCATGCAGAGCTGCAGGCAGTGATTTGACCTAGTAATTCTTTTCATTTTAGTGCTGTGGAGATGAGAAGTGGGGAGACTGGAGGCCTCATCTAGCAATGGTGTTATCCAACTTGACCAATAATATGGACTTGGAATCCAGGACCATTGCTACCATGGGAGACACTCTTGGTAACTCTTGGGGGAATGAGCAGGGTGATGACTGAAGGGAAAGCTTGGATTGCTCAGCCTGTTTTTTTGAAAACAGGCAATTTCTTTATAAAATACGAAGTGGAGCAATTTTATATGGGCTTCTCTCTATTGTGAAGGCATTTGAATGCAAAACCAAACAATACAGGACACTGAATGTGCCACCAAAATATCCTGAGCTCTGTCCTTTATTTCTCTACAGCTTCTAAAGGCCTGCTGGATGCTGCTCATTTTTGTTACCTCATGGCCCAAGTTGGGTTTGGAGTTTACACAAGGAAGACAACGAAGCTTGTCCTAATTGGATCAAATCACAGGTTTGTTTGTTTGGTTTTTTTTTAAGCACAACTTTCTCAATGCAAAAAGGAAAGTATGAAAGACTGAATTGCACTGTTCTCCTTATCCTCCCTAGCTGGTTTTGAGATAACTATTTGATGCCCTGTCTTGTAGAAGTTGTTGATATTTTGTGTCTAATAGAGCTATGTGTCTGACATTGACAGTTCTGTGTTTATTTTCAGCTCAAATAATATTTTTCTTCTCCTGTTTGAAACAGCTTGCCGTTTTTAAAGTTTGCCACCAATGAAGCCATTCAAAGAACAGAAGCCTATGAATATGCACAGTCTCTAGGAAGTCAGCCTGGCTGCTTGCCCAATTTCCAGGTGAGGAGCTGTTCCTGTTTTGGTTTGGTTTCTGTTTTGGGAGCTTTCATGCTTTTAATCTCTTACGTGCTTTAGTCAGTGTGGCAAATATTTTCTCTGTTATAACATGAAATATTCATGGATGGTAATGCCATATAGCTGCTTCCCTGTTGTCATTTCATTTTCACCTTTTTCACCTCTACATCCTGAACTTCTGAATATTAACTTTATAAATTGTAATTCTGTATTCCAAAAGAAAAATCCATCAGAATTTGCTGGCACTAGCTGTAGATAAATAGATAACTTCCACTGGATGCATTAGGTGGAAGAGGAGAATTGAATGCTTTTTCTTTTAATTTTAGATGTGATAATGAGAAATCTGAGCTTTCAGCTGAATTGTCAGACTGCCTTTTATTTGTTACCAACCAGGATGTTGTGATCACTTGGTTTTTTTGTCCTGCTTGCCTCCCCAGGTTTTCAAGTTCATCTATGCCTGTCGCCTGGCTGAGATGGGCCTTGCTGCCCAAGCTTTCCACTACTGTGAGGTGATTTCCAGAACTGTCCTCAGAGATCCACATTACTACTCCCCTGTGCTCATTGGCCAGCTAATCCAGGTAACATGAGGAAGAATGAAGTGTTTGTGGCTGGATATTTTAGGTGGGAAGCTGTGGCTGGTGAACTCACACTTAGCAATGGTTCCTTTCCTCAGATGTCATCCCAGCTGCGCCTGTTTGACCCTCAGATAAAAGAAAAACCAGATCAGGAATCTTTTCTTGAACCCTCCTGGTTAGTGACACTTAGACATGTGGATGGACAGATCAAGGTATGCTCTGTGCTTTTCAGCATGAATTATTCCCTTTAAAGGATTAATGTAAATCCAGTTTTTAAAATGGTTTTGTTTACACCGTAATTACAGAACCATGGGAAGTGACCTTATATATTCATGTCCTAAATTGCAAATATTATGGTGTAAACCAAGAATTTACCACACTTTAGTCCCCTGAGGTTCAGTACAAAATAATTAAAGTTATATGGACAGGTTTTTTTGTAATACCATAATGCAAGGAGACTTGCAGGACTCATTAGGTTGCAGTAATCAGGGGATCTGCTTGCCATAAAAATACCTTGTATGTGGATTGGTGTTGCTAGAGTGGAAATAATTATTGTTTATTTAAAGAGACGTGTTAGAAATTTGAACCCTGAGCTAATTAACTGTGTTCCAATTTAAAAACAAATAAAACCTTTAAATTATTGCCTGATCTTGGCTTATAAACGGCTGACAACTTGTTGGGTTTTTTTTTTTTGGTTTTTTTTGACTGAACACTAAAAAGCTGTTTTCACACCTAAGATTTCCTTTGCTCTGTGCCCTTGGTTCTGAACTGAATGTCTGGTGCAGATCAGTGTAATCATATCTTGGTTTTTCCTGCAGGAGGGTGCCATAGCCTACAACACAGACAGATCCACCCCCCCTCCCTATGAGTGCAGCACTCCCAGCTCTGAGCTGGACCGTGGCAGTCAGTGTGATGGGGGAGGTGGCCATGACGTGGGGCCAGGTGCTGAAAATGCCTTGCTGGCCTCCTTGTTACCCAGTATGGCTCAACAGATGCAGAGCGTGCAGCTGATGCCTTCAGGTTGGTGTTTCATATCCTTTATGAGAGAGAAAACAAAAGGGTTTGGGTTTCTGATACAAGAAACCACTTTAAGAGGCTGGTTGGAGCAGGGAGATTTCACTTCTGCATTGTGTCATTTATAGGGTAAAAGGTTCACACTGCAATTTCTGTTTAATTATAACTTTTAACTCTGTTGTTTTTTGGGTTTTTTTTTCCCATGCTGCAGTACCTCAGGCTGTCCTTGATGGCTCAGCTGCCATGATTCCTCCTGGAGACCAGGGAAGTGTCCCCTTCTACCCAGTGCCTCCTCAGCCTCTTGGCCCAGGACCTGGCTTTGCACCTCAAGGATTTTCAAATCCCTATGGAACTGAACCATCCCCACTATATTTAGGGTCAACACTACCCCCAGGAGGGCCACCACAAGAAGTGGAACAACAACCAGAAGAGCAGACAAACCTGGAAACAGGTCTGGGATCTTAATAAACAGCTCTCCTTCCTTAGAAAGGGAATGAAGTGTTTCAAGGAATAATTGAAAATATCTCAGTATTTAAAAAGCAGTCATATTTTGGGTAATGAAATTTTAAAAACACCATGTAATGATATAAAAACATGTGGAGAAAGTTGTATTCATCCAGCTGTTTTGGCTTTTTTTAAGAGAGGTCAGACTAGGCAGATCATAATTTAGACCTTGACAGACAATGCCTGAGTGCAGTGAGATTGGCAGTTCTGTTTCCAAGGGAGGTCAGGCATTTCTGCCTCTGGACATGAGTTTCTAGGACCCTGATAAGTGTTAACTCTGACAGCAGAGCCTGACCCATGTGGAAGGTAGGAAACATAAGTTTGGCAGAGTTTGAGATGTGAGGAACCTTTAACTGCTCCATCCTGCTCTGGGCTGTGGATAGAACAAACACAAACCCAGACAGGAGAGGAAAAAAATTGCAATTGCAGCTCTCATTCTTTAAAAGACCAGGTTCTCTCTAGCACAAAACTCATAACTGGTGAAAACTTTTGCCTTAAAACTGTTGTGAGGCTCAGGGACTTTGGTGTTTGTTGGTTTTTTTGTTGGTGTGTGTCCCTGCTAACATAATCTTTTTTTTTTTTTTTTTTTTTTTAAGGAATGCAGAGAATTGCCCCAGAGTCTCCCTCACAAAACTTCCCTGAACAGAGAGAGGATGATTTCTATGGCAGAATGGCTAACATGGTATTGTTATTTCACACATTTCTTCAGCTGCATTGCAGCACAATGCAAACACAAGAGAGTCTGGGGGCTCTGTATTGCTCTTCAGCAAGACTTGAAGCTTGGTTTTGAGAAGTCCCCAAAGAACCAGATAAAATGTCTTTGTGTGGAAATTCTTGATAAAAAACTAATGCTATGTCAGACATTTATCCCCTTGTTTATTATGCATTTATGTCCTGCCTTGATACCTAACCAGGCAGCAAGACAAAGATCCATCTTAAGGTTTATTTTGTATGAGCTTTCAGATCTGTTCTGTTTATGGATTTTTCAAAGAAGGAATTTTTTTTTTTAGCAAGATGAAATGTGATCCATCACTGCAGCAGTGACAGCTCTGTGCTTTCCTCTGTGTGTGTTTGTCACCCAGGGCTATGGGCAAAGATCTCGAACAACCTCAGAGTCCTCTGCTCATTCTGTGGCACGAGAGAGATCCAGCTCTGCAGCCAAACAACCCTCTCCTCCTCCCTCTGCTCCTGCAGGGAAAGAGACTAAAAAAGAAACAAAAAAGGAGGCAGCACCCAGAAAGGTAAACTTTCTTAGAAAGGTACATAGAGCTGGAGGAGATTTGTTAGTAAATCCTGGCCCCACAGTACTTCAGAAGGCCTGACTGAACTGTTTATTTCTACTTATTAGTTGCAATTCTCAAGAGTTGAAGTCCCTAACAGAAAATGTGTTGTTTGTTTTAACTTACCTGTAGAGTGAGACAAGAATTAACTGAGTAGATTTGATTTGTTTTTAGTCTGGTGGAACCTGGTTTCGCTGGCTGATGGGAAAAGGAAAGAATGAGGCTCACCTGCCAGATGACAAGAACAAATCAGTAAGGCCTTGAAAATCACAAAAACCTTAATACCTTGAATTTGTTCCTAATGTTCTCCTGAATGACAAATGAACATTGTTTGGATGAGTAAGCAAATGATTGTAAAATTTTGGAGATTATTCTTATTCTAAGACCAGCTTTAAAAAAAAAAATACTTATGGTTATTTTAAACTTTTTTAGCAGCTTGCTTTTAGCTCTTTGTTTTTGACTGATTTTCTTTTAGATTGTTTGGGATGAGCAGAAACAACGCTGGGTTAATCTGGATGAACCAGAAGAAGAGGTAAAAATCTGTTATCTCTAAGTGGAAAACAAAAATCTGTACTTGGCACACAATTTTCTTTAATCTGTTATTAAGAGCTGCTTTTTACAGAGTTTGGATTACAATGTGCAACATCACTCAGTGATGTGACTGGATTTTTTTTGTCTCCTTGTAGAGTAAACCTCCTCCACCACCTCCAACAGGATTTCCTAAAGCTGCTCAAGCTGCTCCCCCTGGGCCTGGAGGCCCACCTGGTGCCTCTGTCAACGTGTTCTCCAGGAGAGCAGGTAACAGCCAGCACTGGTATTTGAATTCTTTCTCCTGCATAAAATATGAAGGCAGAAGTTCTGACTTTTCCTGGGTTGTTTGGGAGCAGTTGGCAGCTCAGTGGAGCTGTGGCTATTGCTGGCTTTGCTCATGCCCAGCTGTCACAGTATCATGGCTTGATTATTACTGTTGGTTTCCCTGGAGTGTTATTTCCTGATCCTGAAAGATGCTTTGACCAGCAAACTGTTCAAAGTAGACACAAGGCATGATAAACACAAGGGTTCTTTCTTTTTTTCTGCATGTTTCTGGTTTAGCTGGAAGCAGAGCTCGCTATGTGGATGTCCTGAATCCAGGAGGAACCAAGGCAAGTGGTGCTGTTCCTGCACCATCAGACCTCTTTGCCCCCCTGGCACCAATGCCCATTCCTGCCAACGTGTTTGTTCCAAACTCAGGTGTGTGGATAGGATTGTGGGGGGGTTTTGTGGCTATTTATGGGGTGTGTTTGGCTAAACCCCATTTCCTCTGTAGTTCCAGGGGAATCCCAGCCCGTGGAAGGGAGTGGAGCAGCAGAGCACACACCAGCTGCAAACCAAACCAACACAGAACCTGCTGCAGCTGTGGAACCAGAGGTGGGTTTTGAAGGAATGTCTTGTAGACAGAACTCAAAGTTGTGATTCAAACCCCCTCACGATTCTGAGCAGCAATTTCACAGCCACAGTACATAAAGCATGATGATGTTGTAGGGATTGTGGTTTAATGTTTTACTTAAAGACAGGAGAAGAGAAATACAAGTGAAGATGGAAGTGGGAAGTTGCATTTGCTAATTTGGCAGGGCTGCAGCTTCCATGGGTGCAGGAAGGGGACAGAGAACCTGGGAAAAGTCTTACACTGCACATTACACCTGCCTGGTGTGTTGTGGCATTGTTCTGCCTCAGTGGGATCTCTCAGGGAGATGTGGAATAGCCTCATAGTACTGATGATAAATAAAAGTGCCTTGTTTTTCTTCAGTACTTAAACCCTGCAGCCCTTCCTGGATCTGGACTTCATGTTCCTAACCCTGATGGCTCCCAGTCAGGCGAGGTAAGGCTTGATGCAAAGTGTTTAATTAATGACTTTTTGCAGATAATTGTAGTGGTCTTACAATGGGCCATCTAAAACAACAAGTAACTGATTTAATTGCTGATAAGTAGCCAAGATGTGATATGACTGCCTCCAGAACTATGCAGAAAAGACCTCTAAGCCTGTATGAGAAGTTCAGCCTCCATGTCCTACATTCTGTGATCTCCTTTTCTTATATAAGTACTTTTAAAAGCCTTTTTCAGAGTAAAATGTCAGTAGCATTTGAAGGGTCTCTTCTTGCCTCCATGCATGCATATAATTTCACTAATACTAAGTGCAAGACACAAGGAGAACAAGTTGCTGTGTGCCAGGCAGAGTAACATGACCTTTGTTCCTACTAAATATTTTCAGTACCTACATAATTTTGTGCTTTAAGAAGTCCTTTTGATTTAAACTAACTTCTGGCTTTACGTTTGTTTTTGGTTTTGTTTATTTTTTTTAACTCGAAGTTGGTTTAACCTTTGGCAGTGAGACTTTGACAATGAAATAAAACAACTGGAAGCCTGAGGCAGTGACATGCATGACGACTTTTTTTATTTGTGTTTTTTTGTATTTGTGTGTTCTTGCTGTTTTGTAGCTTTCGCGCTCTAGTTCAATGAGTTCATTATCACGTGAAGTAAGCCAGCATTTTAATCAGGTACATGTGGCTGGCCATTCTCATTTATGTTAACTTATTTACTTTCCCCCCCTCCCCTCTTTATTTTGCACTTGCTCAAATACTAATGCTACTTTTAGTCATTTCCCCCTCATTTCACACAAATATCATTAAAAGTAGATCATGATGTAGTGTTCCTTTTTACACTCAAACAGGGTCTTCAGTTTTGTGTATTTATGAGAGTGCATGTAATCCAGGCATGCTTTTTATTTATGCTCCTAAGAGATTCACATAATTTCATCATCTTTTTTCTGGGATACTAAAGAAATCAGTAGATTTTAAACAAAAAAAAAACCTGCAAAAATCCTCCAACGAAACCAAACCAACCTCGTAAAAAAACTCAATACAAGCAAAACTTGGTCATTCTGCTGCTGCCCATCTCAGATTGGTAATAAACCATCTGCAAAAGTCCCTGTAGGAATTAAAGGAATGCTTCATCTCTGCTGGAAGTTCCAGAGCTGTGGGGTCACCACAAAGGGGTGACACAAACCTTTCTGATACTTCTTAGTAAAGCAAAACCTGACATAGAATGTTTATTTTGGGGCAAGTGCTGAGGTGTACTAACAAAGGCAGAAGGTACTAATTGAGTGGAGTGGCACTGGTGTCTTGTGTTGGTTTTGCATGCTTTGGACCTGCAGAGCTACTTGCAGTTGATGCATGTGACATTGTTTGGCCAATTCCTACATTAAAGCCAGCCCTGTTCTAGATCTGGATGCAAACTGTACCAGCACTCTGGAGTTGTTCCAATAGGCTGCGCTCTCCATGTTGTTGGCATTATTCCTGTGGATATTTGCTCTGTATAAGTTAGCAGACCACATTTGAGAGGCACTGGGGTGCCTCCCTGCCCTTGTCTAATTTCAGTGGTTTCTCTTCCCAGCCTGCCACTGTTCCACCCTCGGGGGCACCTTCGGCCGGAGCGGTACCGTTCTACAACCCCTCTCAATTTGCACAAGTGAGTGAAGGCCTCGTCTTCCCTTTTCCTTGTCCCTATTATCCAACATTTCCCAGAGAAGATGTGGCTTCTCCATCCCTGGAAGTGTCCAAGGCCAGGCTGGACAGGGTTTGGAGCAGTGTGGGATAGTGGAAAGGGTCCCTGCCCGTGGCAGAGGGCAGAATGTGATGTGCTTTAAAGTCCCTTCCAACCCAAACCAGTCTGATTCTATACTTTGAACAAAACATGATTTTGTGCTTAACATTTTAGTCTGGGTTGTTGCACATAGGGTGTTAAATGTGCACAAAGATCAGTCTGGCACCTGTTTAATTTAACAAGTTTCCATTCAAAACTTTGTGATTTTTTTGAATTTTTTCTCTCCAGCATGACACTTTTACAGATCATTTTGTTCATCCCTGTTCTTTTTTCAGTCTCCTGCAGCCACTGGAAGTTCAAGACTGGGAAGAATTGGACAGAGGAAGTACCCAACATTGAAGTAGAATACAATGGCTTTGTATTTGGAATCTTTACTCATGTTCTGAGTATGCAAAGAACTATTCAGCCTTATGGCACATGGTATCAGCTGCAGTTGACATGACAGAAATCTAATGATGGGTGATCTCTTTCATGCTTGCACCTCATCTACGCAAACCATTACCAAACATGAAATGTATGTAACTTTTCCTTTTCAAAACCTGGCTAGAAATAGCTTTGCTGTGATAAAGAATAGACACAAGAGAGGAAATAGTTGCTGTCTGTTACAAAACCTGTTTGTAAATTGCATAGGCAATTTATTCCTTAAGTTTATTTTAAACCTTACTAGCTTGACCTTCCGAGACATAGTTTCAGGGATTCTCTAATTTCTGAAGGATGCTCCCCTCCCAGCAGGGGTATAAAACAAACAAACAAAACGTGTCCACATTGTAAAATAACACTGTGGCCTTAAGAGGACCATGCACAATCGTGATGCTTTCAGCCAGAGTGGGGAACCAGAGATGTTCCCCTGGGAGAGGCTCACCCAGGAGCTGCCTCGTGCTGGTTTGGTTTTTGGGAGGCGGGAGGGGGCCACAGCTCATCCAAATAAATCCACCTATATTGAATGAAAACTGTGACTGTAATCTAATCCTGATTTGATTTGGATCTTTCCTAGTCTGTATGTAGTTTGTGGTTTAGACTACCTGTAAAGCCAAGTGTATAGTGGGAAGGAGCTCTGTATCATAGCCAACGCTGTTCTCTTGACGAGTGAGTGTTTGTTTAAGTGCAATACGGTTACTTTGCTTTCTCTCAAACTGCTGGCACTCTGCAGCTGGGGGGTAACAGCTTGAAAGTTGTTCATTTTTTTTACCTTTTGGGAGTGCCAGAATCAGTGTAATAATCTGTTCTTGAATCTCCCTTACTAAAAAAACCAAGGTCTTAAATAGCTAACAGCTGAATTTCATACTGAAAGTAGATGGATTAGACCTCTACAGATGGACGTTAAAATCTTTAGGTTTAATACAGGAAATCTTGAAAACCATGGTATGCAGCGTTTATATTCACTGAAGAATCTGAACTATCTGCAAAGAGAGAAATAAACTTTAAATATTTATTAAATCATTAGGCCATATTTTATTTAGAACTCGCCACCAAACTATTTGATTTTACTTGAATTTCTGCCCAGGTGTAGAAGTAATATGAATGTGAAATTGCCAGTATTTGTCCCCAATTGTTTGGTTTTTTTTTTGTTTTTCTTTTCCTGAATAACACCACTTTTCTAAGATCGTGATAGCCTTATGTGTGTCCCAAAAGGTTTGTCTGCAGCCCAAGTAAAACACTGTTTGGGGGGATTAGAAACCTTTGTGTGCTGATCCATTCTCAATTCCAGACATGGACAGCAGCAGTCAGTGTGGTTTACTTTTCTGTAACTGAAACCTAATCAGACACTTGGCTTTCCTCTAGTCCAGCCAGGCTGCTGATTATTTTCTCCTTTCAGTAGAGACTGCCAAACAACTTCCTTCAAGGAGGCTCCCTCTGAGCTGGGAGCGGCTGTCTTTCCTAAGTGTAAGATTTCACACTGTAAATTCTTAAATAAAATATTTTGCGCTCTGGAGCACTTTCACATTTTACTTTCTTCTTGTGGTTATTGCTTTAGTGAGGTGGGTGGAGGAACCTTTGCTTTTTGTATGGGAATGATCTGTGTGAGGAAAGGCAGCCTGAAGTGTTTGGTGTTTGGAATGGCTTCATCAGAGCAGGTTTAGATGGGATATTGGGAAGAAGTCCTTTTCTGTGCAGGTGAAGAGGCTCTGGCAGAGGTATCCCAGAGAAGCTGTGGCTGCTCCATCCCTGGAACTGTCCAAGGTCAGACTGGACAGGGCTTGGAGCCTGTGGAAGGTGTCCCTATCCCCGGCAAAGGTTGGAAACTGGGTGACCTTCAAGCTCCCTACCACTGCCAGTCTGTGACTGTGATCGGTGTTTGTACTGAAATGCTCCAAATTGAACCTTTAGGCTTAATGCAGGCAACTCTTCAATTTCTGTGAGTGTAACACATTTACTTGAAACGCTTTTTAAACGCCGCCTTCCTCCCGGGCCGTGACCGCTGCCGGGCGCTCCTCCGGCCGCCGGGGGGCGCTGCGGGCGGGGCGGGCCCGGCCCAGCGCTGCCCCCGTTGGCACGGCCGGGCCGGG
>VXBQ01017164.1:0-16384 GCA_013400175.1 Phainopepla nitens | reverse complement strand
GGTCCAAACCCTCGCTCCGGGCTGCGTCCACCGCGTGTTGCCCGCCCAGGGCCGCGGGAGGCTGGTCCGCGATAGCCGCCGCAGAATGACGAGGTGCTTCCCCCGGGTAGAAATGTACTCGAACCCCGTTTCCGTAGCCTAAAGCCACCCCGGGGGTGTTTTTTCTGGATGTGAGCGGGGTTGGTGCAAGGCAGGAAAAGGCGGCAGTGATTTCCCCATTGTGGGATCGCTGGAGATTTCCTGGCTGCGGGCTGGTCGTGCTGGTGACGCCGTGTGTACAGCAAGGACGGCGAGCTGTGGTTTCTGTGCGGCTTCAATTTCCTTTCGTGCTCCCAGGGCGCACAGCCTTTCCTTAGAGAAGGGTGCACACAGCCGCGATGTCTGCAGCAGGAAGGAGGTCACTGCTCTGCTTTTGGGGTAAAAAACGGGAAATAACAGAGATTTTTCTAACAAGGTCACGTTAAGGTGTGAGTTGTGCTAGAGGGAGGTCCTGCAAGGAGATGCTTTCTGATCAAGGAGTACGGTTTGCAGCTCGATAACTTTTCATTCTTACATCTTTCTCTTGGGGGAATCCAGGTATCCAGGTATACGTCTTGGAATTTTGCAGACAATGCATCTGCCTGCACGTTCACCTGCCCTTCATCCCCAGCTGAAGGCTGAGCTGTCTGCAATTCCCATGTCTTGCTGGCTGAGAAGAGCCCTGTGAACCCACAGGGTGACAAAGGGAAGGAAACTATGCTTTGAGGAACTTTCCACCTGGAGCAGCATCCACAGCTGGTACCTGGGGGACAATGAGTACTCCAAATGGATTTCCGCAGCACTCAAGGGTGTGTCTTACTCGGAGCATGGAGGGTGGAGCAGTGCAGGACCTGCAGGCAAAAAAAGCTGGAAAAGCAGCCAGAAAGGAGGCTGGGGGCGATGGGACACCTCCGAAAATAGGCACGCCCATAAGTGAGACCTTAAAGCTTCTGCCAGAAGAACTCAAAGCCAACATGAAAATTAGATCGATCACTCCAAGGCCCCCTCGGAAGCCCCGGCTGGAACGTGCTGCATCCCTGGATGAAAAGAGCTGGAGGAAGTGGAGACGGTTTAGGACAAGCCAGGAAAGTCTGACCGATCCCAACGAGACGAGCTCCTCCAACGGTTCCCTGCAGGAAGCGTCGCCCAGCCCTCCCACCAGGGGCAGGGCCAGCCCCTGCAATCCCTGCTGCCAGCAGGATTCCTTGCACAGTTCACCAGACGCCTTGGAAGCCAGTCCCGGGGGGAAGAGCAGGGGAGGCGCCTCGGACCTGGGCAAACGAGCCTCCGAGATCTCCAGTGCCTTTGGGGGGCTCCTGCGGGGCAAGGGGTTCGCGGGGGGCAAACCCCGGCTGTCCCAAATCATGCCGGCCCGCCCCCTGCCCCCCGTGGAGCTCAACGTGGCCTCGCACTCGCTGAGGACGGCTAATAGGATTGACTCAGATTGCCTGGATTACCGACTTTATTCTCAGCACAAGTTTGGCAGGGTGAGCAGCAGCCTCAGCGACTCCAGGCTGCAGGGCAATGGGACTCTCTCTGACAGTTGCTCCACAGACTCCATGAAATCCACCTTCAGCGTGCTCGCTCCCATCCGGACCAAGGATGTTCGCAGCAGGTAGGGCTGCCCCGGCCTTTCTCCTGCTTTTGGGGTGTCAGCAGCGAGGAGAATCCCACTGGGGAAGGGCAGGGAGCTCCTGAGCTGCTGGTAAAGCACAAAAGCAGTTCTGTGTGATTTAAGCTGCTGTGAACAGAGTTGGAAGATGAAGAGGTCAGTACGAATTTGCTCCTTTTAGCGAAGTGTTTTCATAAATACCAGTCTGGTTTGCTGTCAGTTTGCTTGTAATATTTACATAATCTGGTTTGAGAATTAAGAAGGGATGGCTGTGAATGGCAGCTGTTGGGAAAACTGTTTTTTAGAAAAATCTAAAAAGTACATCGGGCCTGAACAGAAATGATAAGTTACAGAAAAAAAATAACACCAGATTTTTTTAAATTGAGATTGTCACGCAGCATTATCACAGTCCTGTGAGGTGATGTTGCACTTGTTTGGTTTCTGGCAGGATCAGTTTAAGTGCTGGGAACTACTCCAGTATCCCACAGGAGCTCTTCTGCCCCAGCTTCTCCAGGAGGGAAAAACCCAATCATTCATTGATCCAAAGCCTGGGAGTCAGTAGTAGAGGGGAAATAATTCTGAGATAAATTAAAGTGTTACTAGCTGGTAAAGAAGCCCCAAAGATAAATTGTTACTTGTTTGTCCTCAGGGTTTTCCTACCCATTCCTCCCTAAAGCAGTTAGAGCCAGGTGGGCAGTGTTGGGTTGCCCAGAACTCCCTGACATTATTCTCTCATCATTATTTGCAGAGCTTAAGCAAGATTAAAAATGCTAATTCAACATGCAGTCCCTTGCCAGCATCCCTCACCTCTGTAAGCATGTCCTTCAGAGAGGCAGGTGCTGTGGGATGCATCTGTCCTTCCCAAAGGGGATATTTGAGGCCTCAGGCTCAATAATTTTTGTTTTTGAAGCTGATTTGATGAGCTGAATTGAAGGACAGACGTGAGTTTGAGTTTTTGGTTAGGATAAACTGATACCAGAACACTGGGAATGGTGGAGCTGGTTTTGTTTGAAGTAGACTGAGCTGCTTCAAGGTACTCAGTGGAATCCCAGAATCACTGAATGGTTTGAGTGGAAGGGACCTCAAAGCTCGTGCCATCCCATCCCTGCCATGGCAAGGACACCTTCCACTGTCCCAGGGTGCTCCAAACCCTGCCCAGCCTGGCCTTGGGCACTGCCAGGGATCCAGGGGCAGCCACAGCTGCTCTGGGCACCCTGAGGTTATCAAACCCATTTCTTTGTTCTGTGTCTGGATGGGTATTAGTGGGGCTTTGGATGGCTTCAGCCTTCTCATCACAGAACTTGAGCAGCATCAGCCTCACCATCACCCTCGTGTCCTGGCTTTGGAAGGAACTTTAGGCAAGCAGAACTGATTTATAGATATCA
Source organism: Phainopepla nitens (assembly GCA_013400175.1). NCBI lineage: Eukaryota > Metazoa > Chordata > Aves > Passeriformes > Bombycillidae > Phainopepla > Phainopepla nitens. Next base: position 13,369 of record VXBQ01017164.1, on the reverse strand, counting down.
AATTCCTCCTTCTTAAAGGTATATTCTGGATTACTTCAAGATTCAAACATTACACATTAATATCCAGCTGCCATGCCCTTTCCTTAGAAGCTCTTTTTTGGGTCTTCTGTCCACAGGAGCTATTTGGAAGGCAGCCTTCTGGCAAGTGGTGCCTTAATGGGAGCAGAAGAACTCAGCAGATATTTCCCTAATCGGAATATGGGGATCTTTGTGGCCACCTGGAACATGCAGGGGCAGAAGGTGGGTGCACAGAGATCTTCACAGGTCCTTTGGCAGCACTGAAGTTACCCCAGCTCTACTGAGAGGACTGTTTTTCTGTTCATGACTGTGTTCCTTGTCGACCTGAGGCATCATCTTTTTCAAATTAGAAGGTAATTTTCTGGTAAATCTTTGCATAACTAATACTGCTTTTCTTTCTTTTTGTTTTAAATTTCTTGTGTAATAGGAACTTCCAGTGAATCTGGATGACTTCTTATTGCCAAGAGATCCAGACTTTGCCCAGGACATGTACGTCATTGGGGTTCAAGAAGGCTGTCCAGACAGGTAGCAAAAACAATGTAATGAATCCTCTTCTTTTATTGTTACCTAATCATTTTTGCTTTGAATTAGACTAGAAACAGTCTCCATTATATTCCTAATATTTTCATTAATAACCCATTTAACAAGACTGGATTCTGTTGCATGAGCACCAGGGGAAATGGGATTTAGAGGAAAAAGTCACAGAGATCTGTAAATGATAAAATCCCAGAATGGTTTGGGTTGGAAGGGACACTTTCCACTAGACCAGGGTGCTCCAAGCCCTGTCCAGCCTTGGACACTTCCAGGGATGAAACAGCTTCTCTGGAATTTCATCCTGATGGCAAAGCTCTGTGACACCTCCGCAGCCACGCCTTAGTTCAGCACAGAGAGGTTTTGGTTGCAACTTGATGTTGTGTGAGAGGGATTGCTCTGTGTGCACCACGCTGATCTGCTCTCCTGGTTGTTGTCTCCTGTGCTGTCTGTGTGATCCAGCTGTTGTTCTTTCCTGCAGAAGAGAGTGGGAGATCCGCCTGCAGGAGACGCTGGGCCCCCACTACGTCCTGCTGCACTCGGCGGCTCACGGAGTGCTCTACATGTCCGTGTTCATCCGCAGGGACCTCATCTGGTTCTGCTCGGGTCTGTGGGGAGCTGAGGGCCCTGCTGCCAGCCTGTGCCCTGCCCTTTTCTCCCCCTCCTGACCTCCCTGCTCACTCAGTAACAGCACCTTGCCCTGCCCCTTTCTCCCTCTCCTGACCTCCCTGCTTACTCTCAGAAACCTTTCAGTACCAGCACCTTGCCCTGCCCTTTTCTTCCTCTCCTGACCTCCCTGCTCACTCAGTAACAGCACCTTGCCCTGCCCCTTTCTCCCTCTCCTAACCTCCCTGCTTACTCTCAGAAACCTTTCAGTACCAGCACCTTGCCCTGCCCTTTTCTTCCTCTCCTGACCTCCCTGCTTACTCTCAGAAGCCTTTCAGTAACAGCATCTTGCCCTACCTTTTCTTCCTCTCCTGACCTCCCTAATTACTCTCGGAAGNCTGACCTCCCTGCTTACTCTCAGAAGCCTTTCAGTAACAGCATCTTGCCCTACCCTTTCTCCCTCTCCTAACCTCCCTGCTCACTCTCATGAGTGTTACTGTTTCAGTAACAGAATCTTCTTTTCATCCTTCCAGAAGTGGAGTATGCCACGGTGACAACTCGAATTGTGTCCCAGATCAAAACCAAGGGAGCTCTGGGAATCAGCTTCACGTTTTTTGGGACCTCCTTTCTCTTCATCACCTCCCACTTCACATGTGAGACATTTGAGTGTCCTCCTGGTGGAGGGAGGAAGGGAGGGAGCTGTACAGAGGTGAAGAAGCAGGACGGGCTGAAGCCAAAGCTCAGGATTGCTGAGCTGAGAAGGATAAGGGAGGAGGCTTGTTTGGTAACAACCTTACAAAAGAACTGTGTTTATGAAACAGAAATGAACTCTGCACCATTGTGTCCCTTTTTTCCACACTTTCTGCCATCATTATTCAGTGCAGACACTCCCAGAGTGTCATGTTTTACATGTGGAAAATGTCTGATACCCTTTGGAAGCTCCTGGTGTAACCAGAAATGGTCATTGAATGAAAATGATTCATTGTTGGCAGTAATGGGGTTTCTGTCTTGCAGCTGGGGACAGTAAAGTGAATGAGAGGAAATTGGACTACAATAAAACCATTCAAGCCCTTACACTTCCCAAGAATGTTCCGGACACAAATCCATATCGATCCAGCTCTAGTAAGTGTGAAACCATCAGTATGGGGAAGCCCAGATCAGCAGAGTCTGTGCATTGTCTCTCAGTCTGCACTGAGAAAGAGACCAGAGGAGTGATAATTTGAGACTGTGTAAAAAGAGACTACAGGTCTTTTTGTCTGAGGATGGTTATTACTCCCTAGATTTATTTCTTTTCTTGAAATCAGGAATTTGAGAAAACAATTGAAATGGGAGAGAGAAATTTCAAAAGGGAATTTTTTTGTGATGTATTTTTTTTAGCAATATGGTAATTTTGGTTTAATTATTATGAATATTACAGATGTGTTTCACTTTCCAAGTGTTTTCTAGAACAATTAGGAAATACTTTATTTCAAAATTTAAGAGAATAAGCCTTATGTCACTTTGCATGTACACAGGTCAGAGCATTGTTTGCCAAAGTCCATTATTATTTCCTAATACTGTGCTGACAACTTGATGCCTAGATAAATAATTAGGTGCTTTTACTAGAAAATTGAATATACTCTTTATCTGCAGTGTAGCATTAGCTTTTTCTGTTCCCTCTGGTGTTAGTTCCTATAGATAGCTGGGTCTCTTTTCAGCTTTTTCTATGGTTTTTAACATTTCTGTTCTGTTTTCTCCTGAGTTGTTAATTCCCACATTCAGTGGTGCTCACAGGTAGAAAACATATTCAATATCAATCTCCAGGTAGTGAAAAGAAAGAATTTCTTCCTGTTCCTTGAACACATTCAGCAGCACCCCTTGAACACTTGTGTGAATTTGCAGGTGATGTCACCACTCGGTTTGATGAAGTTTTCTGGTTTGGTGACTTCAACTTCCGGCTGAATAAGGATCGGGAGACTGTGGATTCCATCCTGAAGCAGAACCCAGACACAGACGTGTCCAAGCTGCTGGTGTATGACCAGCTGACCAGTGAGATGAGCCGGGGTAAGGGGCAGCTCTTTATCTCCCTCCTCTCCAGAAACAGAGGTGTGATGTCAGCCCAGTCCCCATTCCTGGAGACCTTTCCTGCTTTTTTGGTTAAGTTCCCTACAAGAAGGCAGTCAGCAGTTGTCAAATACAGTGGCAGTGTGTCAAGGGACCTTTTGCTGTAGCAGTTTGCTCTGTTTAATGTAACCTCTCAAGCCATTTGCTGCTGTTTCATTTGACTCCTCCACAACCAGGGCATCATTCTGTCCCAGTGTGCAGGGAATTTAGATTTGAACAGCATTTGCAAAGCAGCACGGGCTTTCAGGGAAAAGGGGAAGTGCATGGACGAGGTTTTCTTTGTTTAATTGACCACTGACTGAACAGCCACTGGCTATTTTTTATCCTCTCCATGTCAAGACTGGAGTTTGCTGTCTTTCTGAAGCCCAAGCCCAGGTTTTTCTGAGATGTACATGGCTATTGTTCCTAGCCAGCACGAGTAGACACAGTGCCCAGTTCTCAGGAAGGAGGAGTTTGTTCATGCTGTTCTCCCCTTCCCTTGCAGGGTCTATTTTCAAAGGATTCCAAGAGGCTGATATCCATTTCCGTCCTTCCTACAAGTTTGACATAGGGAAGGACAGCTATGACACCACTTCCAAACAAAGGACTCCCTCCTACACGGTAAGGGATGATTCCAGAAGTCACAGGGGGTTCAGTTGTGCTGAGATTTGTTGCTTAAGGGCAGCTGGGACTTGTGGAAGAAAGGATTGTTGAATCTGTGAGCACAGGGAGAGTTTGGCACAGGCTGTTAACCTCCTTTTCCCTGCCTTACATCCGGAGTGGGCTCTGCCCTGTGCTCAGAGCTGGCACAGAGCAACTGCTGGGATCACACACTTCACAAATGGATCCCCGTCCAAGGACACATTCATTTCATTAAGTGGAGCTTGAGCAATGAATGGATTTGTCTCTTGTGAACCAGTGCTGCTTTCCAGGGTGGAGGATGTGCAGAGGGAGTCACCATCCCTGTCCCCTCTGTCCCTGCCTCCAGGACCGGGTCGTGTTCCGCAGCCGCTACAAGGACGACATCCAGGCTGTCAAATATTCCTCTTGTCCTGTCATCAAAACCTCGGACCACAGGCCCGTGTTTGCCTTGTTTCGTGTCAAAGTGAGGCCTGGCAGAGACAAGTGAGTACCTCCTGCAGCTCCACATGGCTGCTCATGGCTCCATGATCCTGAGGATATTCTCCTGTGTCTATCCCTGCAGCCTGTTTGGCTTTTACCCAGCACATGCTGGTGGTCAGAGCAGCAAGAGCTTAAAGCTTGCACTGACAGCTGAAATCCCTGCTGCCAGCTCCCTTAATCCTTCCCTTAAGGGGGATAAACAGAGCCCACTGGAATTGAATATAAATCTGTGTTTTATCTGAGGTGCAGCTCTCTGTTTTCCCTATCAGCATGGGCAGCTTTCCTCTTCTCTTCCTCTTTAGGATCAGTTTTGTTTTCCCTCCCCAGTGGTGGCTGCAGTTCAGCACAGCTGGATGGCAGTGGAGTATTTTGAGATCCCCCAAGTTCTTAATGCCCTACTGCAGGCTGTTGTATTACTAGAACTCCTTGGAAGATTTGGTTTGGAACTATTCTCTTTTTTGTGAGTAACATGGTCAGGGATTTCAAGACCTGAGTATCTAGAAAAGTGATTTCTCAAAGTATTTGATCAGCAGTGCAATTACAATTGGAATTTTTGTTTCCCTTTAAATACCCATTAAATAGCAGTGTGTGATGGGCTGCTCAGGTTTCCTCTGGCCTCTCTAAAAGAGAGCAAGGTAAGAATTGTTGAGATGAACCACACCAGTGAATACACCAGGTTAGCAGTAACCTGGTTTAGCTTTTCAAATGAGTGGGTTTCAGTTTAGAGTCATTAAGAAAGTCCTCTATATATAAAAGCAGGCAAGTTCGTGCTAAAATTTAAAGTACATTTCCCTTTTACAACCAATTTTAAAGTATTGTGAAAAACCTTAACTTAATGCTGTGGAAGAAGAACTCTTGTTTCTCCCACAGCAGTCGCTGAATGCCTTAAGAAAGTAAAAATCAGGTTTGTGGCCTTTGTTGTATGAAGTAGTAGGGAAATGCTGGGCAAACAAGAAGGTATTTATGCCCTGACCTGCTGGCTTGTGTTCCTGTTGCAGCATCCCCCTGGCTGCAGGGCTGTTTGACAGAGATCTGTATTTAATTGGAATAAGGAGGCGGGCTACAAGGGAACTCCTGAAACGCCGGGAACAAAAGGACCAAAGATCCAGCAGCATATGTAGCATTTCTTGAGCTGAAAGCTCTGCAGTGCTTGTGGTAGAGGTGCCCTGAAAGAGGATTTCAGGCCATGGCAAACTCTGCAGGGAATTGTCTGCATAAGCACCTCTGGCAGTTGCTGTGGCTTGTGAAGAATGTCTTAAACCTCATCCTGGATTCATTTGCATGAGCTAATCCATGTAGCTCAAGTGCTTCTGCCGAAGGAAAGGAGTCACTTATTTGAAACATCCATCCCAGCTGGTGTAAGTGATTTATTTTTAACCAGACTATCTTAAGGAAGCCACTGGATGCAGACCTTCAGTTCCTCTCCCTGCAGGGGAACAGCTGCTGGGACTGGCATCACCCAGGGCAGGGGACCTCAGAAAAGCCTGCAGAAAGGTGAATTCTTTGTTTGTCTCTTTGGTTTGGTCAGATTAATTTCCATCCAGTGTGGGGTTGGGTTTGCTCCTTCTCTATAGCCAGGTGTTGGAATCCTGTACAAGGAGTAACAGGGACCAGTTCCTGGCAGTTCTGTGTGTGGATGGTGCTCCTGTGTTGGGCTTTTTGGGTTCTCTGCAGCAAATTGTGGGTGAATGTACTCCTGTACATTGAAGTGTAGAAACATTGCCTTTCAATAATCATTCTCTAGGCCTTCTGTTACTAAGGGGGTAAATACCAAACTCTCAGGCCATATATTTATCTGCTGAGACTGCTTGAAGCAGTCCCTTCCTGAACTCACTTGTCCCCCCCAGGGCTGATTAAGCACTACCTGCCTTCAGCAGCAGGAGTTAGAATTTACCTGAGAACAGGCACTGTGTGATGCTTCACCAAAGTGATGCCAAGTGAGTGCACCAGGGAGGTTTGCAGAGCAACTGCAGCCACTCAGCTCCACACAGCTCCATTACCTCCAATCACAGTCAATTCCTTTTGGTTTTATTTTTCCAGATCAGTAAACTGTGAATAACTTGCTATTTTTGAAGTAGTGTTGTCTTAAGGCTATATATACTACAAGGACCAGTATGGCACTGGTAAAATGTTCAGTATAGCTGATAATTAAGAACTCCTCGTGGGCACAGATGGGATCATTACTCACCTTAGGACCTAAAACATCATGCAAACACCTTGGAGGAAGTGCTGCTGACTATGCAACCTGTCCAAGACAGGCTCCTGTTCTGCGGTACGTTTATGGCACTGACCTGTCTGTAGCCATCAGATATTTGGATTTCCTTTCTTTTTAAAGGAATAAAAATAAATTAATGCAATACCTTAACTGAGAACCAGCTTTTATTGTTGTCACAACCAGAGTTCTTTGCGTGGTGTGTGTTTTGGGTGACCTGGGCCATTTGTCTTCCGCTGGAGGGGTGGGACAGATTTCTCTGTAATTGTTTGCATTGAACAAAGCATGCTCCACTTGTTGAACTCCACCAGTTCAGGAAACCCTTGGCAGATGAATTTCAGAACTCCTACTATTTGCTCCAGTTGTTCAGAGGTCTCTTTATTCGCTCACAAGCATGCACAACAACTGAACAGGACTTCCACACTGTGGGCTCTGCAGGAAGCAGTGCAAGGTTTTCTTTGAGTTGCACGAGGCAGGATGGGGTGAAGCAGGTAACAGCAGCCTCACAGTGCTCTGCTCCCAGCTGGATTGCTCCTTACCATACACATCTAGCAGTGAAGAGCTGCAGTGCAGCTGTCTTGTGTTTTTAAACCCATGTAGTAGGGGATTATATAAACCCAGTGTTTTATTCCTCTTTTGAGTCTCCATTTCTTCAGCATGGCACACACGTGGCACTTGGCTTTCTGTGACGTGGTGTCAGTCAAGATCATGTTTCTAAATGCTGTGATTTTGTTATCTTGACTTCCAGCTGAGCCACATCTCTGCTGTGAGACTGATTGTGTCTTCTTTTTGCAAGGCCTTAAATCCATCTGAGTGACACTGAGGAAATGAGGCACGAGTTTAAGGTGCAGCAGGAGCAACTCCTTTAATAACTGTTTGTACAGCAACTCTGGAGGAAAAGAACTTTTATTCTTTAGCACAGTTCATGTCCAAGTGAAAAACCTAAAGAATAGGATCGATTTCATTCTCAAGTAAGTGTCCATTATGTACAGTACCTCTGCAGAGGAACTCCACAGAAAATTGGTTCTGTCATGGGTCTGCTTTCCTTGGAGCTCTAGCAAGATGATGAAGTTATTCCCAGGTGGGTGACTCCTTGTCAGATGGTGACTTACACTGATGAACTGAATCCATGATTTGTAACAAAATCTGGATTGCAGGAAACTTTTTGCCTAACTTCACAGGGACAGTAATTATTCTTTTCCTAATTCAGTTTAACCAAGTCCCTGTTCACCTTGGTAACAGTTACAAATATTCTTTGAGTTCAGACATGTAAGCCAAGCTCTTTAAGGTGCCACACACTCCTCAGGAAGGGCACAGTGGGGCCTCATGTGACAGCCCCACTTCCACTGCTGGGGTGATGAAGAGGCAGTGACTGACTGCTCAGAGATGTGCTTTCATTGTAGTAATGACTATTTTGGCTTGCTCTGTTCTCCCCAAAACCAAGAGAAGGGTGTCACACCCATCTTCTCTTGTAACCACTCAGAGGGTCAAACTCCTCCTCCAGAGCCAGCACTGGCTCCTTACACGAGCTCTTCACAGTCCAGTGCTCTGAAGCAGCTTTGCTCAGCTCCATGGTTGCACAGAATGCCTGGGAGCACTGGGGGGAGGGAGGGTGGTACAACAACATGAGAATCAAAAAAAAACCATTAAAAAAGAAGGGATTTTGGGGGCGGGCAGGAGGTGCGGCTCTATCGGAAGAGGCGGTAGAGCCGCGGGAGCCGCCCGTCCTTGCTGGAAAGGGCAGCCTGGATGTGCTCATATGTGGGCAGATCTGTCAGGTCACCCAGGGCAGCCACTGCTGGCTTCTTATGCAGCATCTTAGTCACCACCCTCTTGATATCAGTGGGTTTCACCTGACCTGCAGACAGAAAAAAGGCAGAGCTGTGACTCCTCCACTGTGAGCAGCACAAAGCAGCTTCAGGCTGAGGCTCAGAAAACCAGCTCTTTATCTGCTCTACCCTGGTTCTCATTTTCCCTTAGCTTGAAAGGAATTAAGCTCAGTTTGAAATGTATTTCTGTAGCATTTATGCCCCCAGGCTCTCAGAGGTAATTCATCAGTGCTACAAGAACATTTTAACTGTACCTACAGTTCCCTCAAGGCAAGGCAAAGCATTGTGTACTCACTGATGAGGGCACAGAGCTCATGAGGTAGCTTCCTTGTGTTTGTTGCCAAAACTTGCCTCCCCACATCTTCAAAGATCACTGGCCGAGACTCCAGGTTCATCATGAGCATGGACTTGAGCTGTGTCTTTGCTCTCTCAAGTTCTACCTGTGATTGAACAGGAAATAACAAAAATTCTGTTTGCTGCTCTGTGGTACAAGGTAACACGGAAGAGTTCTGCAGAGACCTCTCCCTTTGTGGATGCATTGCTAACGTTGCTGTATTATTTTACAGAAATATACAACAAAAATTATCTATAAAAATCCATTCTAGCACAGTCAGTGCAATGCATTCACAGAATCCCAGACTGGTCTGGGGTGGAAGGGACCTTAAAGCCCATCCACTTCCACCCCCTGCCATGGGCAGGGCCACCTTCCACTATCCCAGGTTGCTCCAGGCCCTGTCCAGCCTGGCCTTGGACACTGCCAGGGATTATTCCAGCTCAAAGACCATCTGCAGACTCAAGTGTGCTGCTGACCTCTCCCACTGCTCCTGCCATGAGGATGAATTCCCTGGTGATGATTTCCACCATCTCCCGAACCTGAGGAAAGCAGATCATGGGAAGAGGATCAGAACAATGCTTCTTGTGTCCACAGAACTCTCTGGTGCTGAGTGATGTGGTTACTGTTTAGGGACTCCTGTCTTTGGGAACAGGACTCTGTACCTGTTTTGGATCTGCACTGGCATGGATACACAGGAGACCTGTGTCCTCATAGCTGTGGTGGTAAGAGGTGGCATTGTACATCCAGTGGTGCCTGTGAGTGTACAAACAGTATTTTAAAATTTAAAACCCAGAATTAAATTAAAATTTAAAATCCAGAATTTACAAACATGGACAAACTAAACACGGACAGTGAGCACCCTCCTAGTGCATTTTCAGGGTTCTCAGCAGCACAGTGAGAATTGTCAATCCCTGCCTCTGACAATTTTATGCATGTTTATGCAAGTTTATGCATCTACTCCCTTCTCTCCACTTGAATCCTTGAGACCAAACCCAGGATAATACAGAGCCAATCCTGTTAATATTCCCTGATTGCATGCACAGGACTAGCAGAAGAAAACAGAATTCCTGGTCACTTCTGCCCTTTACTTTCACCCTTCTCAAAATGCCAACTGACAACACCAGTCCCACGTTCCAAGCAGAACAAACTCATGTAAAACCTGGTGGGGTTTGCTTTTTTTTTCCCCATGTAAACCTACTACAGGATTGTTTCTGCCACCCCTTAACCAGCAAGACAAACCAACCTGTTGAGCACATTGAGGTACAGCCTGGTGAACATGCCCTTGCCAGGCCCTCCAGCTGAAAAAGAGCCACCACCTCCCATCATCATGTTCAGCACTGCAAAAGGAATGAAATCGTCCTCCTGGATTGGAACAAAAAACTCAGGTAATGGCAGAGCCCTCGAGGGTCTGGGGTGAGTAAAGGGGAGAAAAAAAAAAACCAAAAACAGAGCACAAGAGCAGCGTGAAGGGTCAAGGCCTTCAGCAAAATGTTGTGGAAAATGCTGCTTGTTTTCATGTGCAAGCAGCAAAAATGCCAATGTTTGTGTGGGCACACAAAATGAAGGATTTTAGGTTAATACTTACTAAAAATGAGCAGCTTTCTAACCCAATCATGATGTGGGTGAGCTCTGGGATGGGAGTAGGGCCCAGACTCACATCTGACATGTCTTTTTCAACCTGTGGGAAGGGCAGAAAGATTATTAACACCAACTTTCAGAGCTGTTGTACCCACTTTGATACATCCCCAATAATTACCACGCCACCCAATTATAACAGCTGTCACGAGCCAATTTGCTCTCATACTCATGAAATGTGAACTTAAGAAAAGCCAAAGCCTGCAGAGAAAGGTTCTGGATGCCACCTCCACCACGTACCTTGACGATGCCTCCGGTGTACTGAGCCACAGACCTGTCCACAGCCCTGCCCTGCCCAGAGCCCCACACAGGCTGCACCCCCAGCAGGTATTTCCTGGCACACTCCACCAGGTGCTCGTGCTCAATGCCCACCCCAGCCAGCACCATCCTGTCTGGGGTGTAGTAACTGCTCAGGTACGAGTGCAGCACGTCCCGGTCGATTTTGTCCGCGTTTTCCACGGGGCAGAACCTGTTCAGTCCCACTGTGTTGTCTCTGAAGGCTGCCTGAAAGGGAACAGACACATGAAAGTCACAAACATCACTTCATTTTTCTCTAAACCCCTCTCTAAATCTCAGTTTTTGCTTTGGAGTTAAGCCCGTGTCTGAGAGGGGAAAAGCTGAGTGTTATTTCACTGATGGCAGTGCAACTCAGTAACATTTTGTCACCCACATCAACAGAGGGAAGTTACAAAGAAGGTTTTTTAGTCTGGGATATCAGAGTAAAGGCACAGCCAAATTCTCCCATCACAGAAACTGAACACCAAAAAATCTGGCTTTAGAACAGTCTAAAACAAACCCAAAAACCACGAGGAAGAGAATGCAGCAGAGGCTGCGTGCAGGCTGGCATTCCCAGGCTGGCATTCCCAGGGTGGCACTCCCGGGGTGGCACTCCCGGGGTGCTATTCTCAGGCTGGCATTCCCAGGCTGGCACTCCCAGGTGCCATTCCCAGCATGGCATTCCCAGGGTGCTATTCCCAGGCTGGCACCCCCAGGCTGGCACCCCCAGATGCCATTCCCAGGTGCCATTCCCAGGGTGGCACCCCCAGGCTGACACCCCCAGGTGCCATTCCCAGGCTGGCACTCCCAGGTGCCATTCCCAAGTGCCATTCCCAGGCTGGCACCCCCAGGTGCCATTCCCAGGCTGGCACTCCCAGGTGCCATTCCCAGGCTGGCACCCCCAGGTGGCACCCCCAGTGTACCATTTCCAGGCTGGCACTCCCAGGTGCCATTCCCAGGGTGGCACCCCCAGGCTGACACCCCCAGGTGCCATTCCCAGGCTGGCACTCCCAGGTGCCATTCCCAAGTGCCATTCCCAGGCTGGCACCCCCAGGTGCCATTCCCAGGCTGGCACTCCCAGGTGCCATTCCCAGGCTGGCACCCCCAGGTGGCACCCCCAGTGTACCATTTCCAGGCTGGCACTCCCAGGTGCCATTCCCAGGCTGGCACTCCCAGGCTGGCACTCCCAGGTGCCATTCCCAGATGCCATTCCCAGGCTGGCACCCCCAGGCTGGCACTCCCAGGTGGCACCCCCAGGCTGGCACTCCCAGGTGGCACCCCCAGGCTGGCACTCCCAGGTGCCAGTCCTAGGCTGGCACTCCCAGGTGGCACCCCCAGGGTGTTACCGCGTGGATCATTTCCGTGAGCAGAGGCTCTGGGTCAGGCCTCATGTTCAGATCCTCCAGCTCAAACTTTATGGCCATCCGGGTCATCTCAATTTCTTCATCTGCAATGAGACAAAGCGAGGCATGGCAACCCCTACACAAACTCCTGGGGGAATTCTGAGCTCTTAAGAGCAAGCCATGTGCTGGAAATGTTTGATTTTTTTTTTTTTTTTGAGGTAGAGGATTGTGTTGCCACACCTGATAACCTGGGCTGGAGTGTTACATCAGCCAGCAAGTTGACCACGGTGTCCAGGCCTCTGGCATCAGCAGATACTGCATACATGATGGTGTCCCTGCAGCACAAAAACCAGATTCTGCACTGAGAAGTCACTCCTGGGGTCATTCAGTGTCATCTCAGTATCAGGAAATCACAGATGAAGCTGTTTTAATCACTAAATGTTTCTGCAATGAAACAGATCTGAATTTTATAATCCTTTCAGGCTCACTTTTGAAGATTCCCAGCAGCCCAAACAAAGGGATTTCTGCTGCTTGGCAACAAAAAGTGGCTTTTCCTGCCCCACACCAGAAAAAAGAGATTTAAAGTGCTGTCAGTGCTACAACACCCAGGTAAAGCAGGAGAAGGAGCACCCCACCTCGATGCCTGGCAGTCACAAATGCCTCCATGCTTCTCTAAGGTGAGGAGAATTTCATCTTTGCTGCCAAACTGAGCTGTGGACTAAGGAAGAGGATACCAGTATCAATAATTAGTAAAACAATAACTGATTACAACCCTTCAGTGTAACCCAGAGCATCTTCTATGTTCTTTCAGTCAAATGGTTTGATCACTACATGCCAGCCTTGGAGGTGAAACCACAAAGACATCCAAAATACAATTACAGTCACGATAATTAATAAGCAATTAAGGTTCCGTGGCTCTATCAGTGCTGTCAGCACTGTTTTAACAGCTCCAGTGCAGATAACTCCCTCAGTGCCCCGTGCAGATTCGGGGACCCCGGGGCAGTGCAGGGCAGTACTCACACAAAAAGCCAGTTTTTCCAAGAAGTGGGAGATACCACTGAGATATTTCGCTTCGTGTCTTGATCCCGAATTTACCAGAACTGCCGCAAAGAAGAGAACAAACCAGCGTGATTTTCACACCCCCCGGATTCTCACAGCCACTCTCCCGGCTCGGTGGGGGCCGAGGGGAGCCCGGTGCCCGCAGCCCCGCCGGTACTCACGGCCCACGGTGCAGAACTGCCCGAACTTGTTCTGGGAGGCCACGCGGAGCCCGTTCTCCAGCACCGTCACCCGCGTCTCGAAGCGCTCCCGGCTCTCGGCCGCCGCGAACACGGCCTTGGGCACGCCGGGCAGCGGGCACGTCAGCGACACGCTGGGGTAG
>VXBQ01017162.1:239222-317441 GCA_013400175.1 Phainopepla nitens | reverse complement strand
CGCGGTGGCCGGAGCCCCGCACGCGTAAGATTTTCCTCCGCCTTGGCGTCCGTCACCCGGCTGTTTTTCGAGGCGCGGCGAGCGGCCGGCGCCGGGGAGGCTGCTGCGCGCCTCTCCCGCGGCTGCCCCGGGTTGAGTCTTTGCAGCTTTGTTATGTGCTTTTCGGTGAGTCTCCGCTCCAGGTGTGCCGGGAAGAATTCCTCGCTGCTTCTTGGTACACCCGCTTTTGGCCCTAGGCGCCGCGCCTGCAAAGGTGGGCTTGGTATTTCCTGGGTGACCGAGAAAGCCGTTTCGTGTTTTTGCCAGGGGTGAGCCGAATGGTGAGCTCAGTGGAAATGGTGAAATTAATCAAAGCAATTAATTTTCGAGATGACTTAGGACCAGTATCTTCAGTGGCAGGTTAAGAACCAAGTTGGGTGTCACTAACCAGGGCAACTCAGCGCTGGACGGCAGAATGACAGCAAGCTAGACATGTCACAAGCAGTGTGTGTAGCGGCGGGGTGGCTGATCTACCCAATTCAGATAGAGAATATTTAGGTGTTTCAGGGGAAAAAAAAAAATCAGCTGAATCATAAAAAAAGTTTAGCCTTAGCTCAGCTAAGTTTTCCTGTTGCTGTTTTCCTATTGCTGCCAGTCTTGAGTCAGAGCTGGGAGAGATTATTTCTGCAAGGAGGGGTTCCGCTGACACGTTCATGTTTGTTGACGTTTGGAAGTAGGCGGTGAAACTAGCTTAGCTACAGAAACTCTGAGCAAGCCGGGCAGCCTGAGTGGTTTGTCACCTCCCTCAGCCTTTCAAAGTGATCCTCAGACTGTTCACTGGGGTAATAAAATAACAGTAATTCCCGATCACCCTGCTCTTCCCATCTCTCAGGTGGTTCTTTGATCAGTGCAGTGACCTGCCAGTATTTATGCAAGTGGAACAAATGACTTTTTAAAAAAAAAAAAAAAAAACTATGAAAAGCTGCTCAGCACAATAAACAGAGATGGTAAACATTCAAAATGACTCTTCTCGGTGACAAATCCAATGTTTCTTTGTGAATGTGGGCAAAGATTGTAATTCAGAAAGAAAAACAACCTTGATAGTCACTGGGTGACTTAGTACAAATGGCATGATTAAATTTTCCTTATTTGATGTCGTAATGTGTGCTGAGGAATGAAAAACTTTAGAACACATAGAAAAAGTGGCAGTAGTGTCATGTGAAACAAAATAAGCCTGCAATTCATCTCCAGCTAAATGAAAGTACACCAGTCATGAAAAAGGTGGAAGAAAATTGTGATTTTCTTCACTGTAGAAACCCAATGCACTGATAGAAAGCTGCCTTTACTGTTGCGGGTAGCTGAAAGACTATACTTATCGGGAGTGTTTATCTTCTTGGGTTTTTTTAATTAAAGGGAAGGAATGTTACTGCTTTTCACACCATTCTGGTTTGGCATCAGTATAGATATTTGGAGCTCAGGGATTTCATTCATCTCTCCATAGTTTGTTTTTCACAGAATCATAGAATAGTTTGGATTGGAAGGGATTTTTGAAGGCTGTCTACACCAACCCCCATGCCTGAGCTGGGGCAATTTTGTCTTGCCCTGATAGGTGTTTACTAAGACAAAATATATTTATGCTTAAAGGACTTCTCTGTAATTTTATTTTGTGATTTATTCTTCACTAATTATGTTAAAACAAGTCTATGCAAATTTTTCTTCTTCTAAGACTATGCTAACAGTTTAGGATTTTAAAATACTTTCAGGTGCAAATGCTAATTCCGTATTTTTACATTATCCAACTGTAATTTCTAGTAATGACGAGTCTAGAGTAGTATCTATCCTACATACTATGGTATCTGTCAGCATACGAACTGCATGTTGATCTAAGGTCTCTAAGATTTTAATCTTCAGCTGTGGAATACGAACATACTCATCTTGTGGGAACATTTTTATTAAGTCTGACTTAGCAATACAAACCAACTGTTATATGGAAACACTCTTGGCAAACAAGGAAGTGTGTTTGCACAGCCTGCAAATCCAATTATAACTTCCTGTAGTATGTTTGTTGTACAGTATGGAACAAGAAAACAGGGAGCAGTCTACTCACTCTAGTTCCTTACTTACAAAGGATGCTGTCTCCCAGAGTTAATACCAGCATTGCCAGCTGCAAATACGGTATTTTTAAGACCTTATGTATTTTAATTATCCCTTGTTAAATTGTATCAAATGAATTATCCAAGTCTGCTTCTTGTTAATTGTTCAGTGAAGTATTTTTGATATAATATTATTATTTCCAGAGCTTACACGTGAACACAGAAGCACATCCTTTTCTTCCAAGCCCCTAAGTGGTGTTTTTTCAGTTGGGGGCGGGGGGAAGAAAAAAAAGAAAAAAAGAGTGCATTACTGATGCTGCCACTCATCAGGATGAATTGTTCATGTGTTATTTTAATTACATATTATTTATATTATTTGTATTTTATTTAATTACATATTAATTATTTATGTTTATTATTTAATTATATTTGTTGCATACCGTGCTTTATTTGTATCACAGTGGACTGAGCTTTTGTACTTCTGCAAACTGTTTCATATTTTAACATGTCTTCACAATAAGACTTCTTTTCAAAAAAAGTTGTTCTTAGAAGTATTCCAGTCTAGATTCTGTAATTCACACTGGTTGCCTGATGCACTCTACTGTGACAAACTGAGATGTCAGCCTAGACTGCCTAAGCCCTGTTGCAGCACTGCTGCCTGACCCCTGCTTCCCCATGCAAAAAAGCAACTTCTTTTGTTCTTGGAAATGCAATACCTCTTCTTCCTTTAACAATGATGTCATTCCCACAGACTGGCATCATAGTGATACTGATAATGCTTGGCTGGCTGAGAATGTGAAGTGTCTGTCTCTGCTCAGGAACACCTATCTCTCCAGCGGTGTTGCAGGCATAGCTGGGGGAACTGTCCCCTGTTGGGACAGTGATCTACCTCCACCCAGGGCTTATTGAGGTTAGATTAGATTTGCTGTGAGGTATAATGAGGCCTTCACATGAAAATTTTGTGATTGTTTAAATAAGACTTAGCTCCCACGGTATTCGCTCAACAGTTTTGATAAAATGTCTTAGTGCCCATATGCAGTGAGAGATTGCTCCCTGTTGATTTTCCTTCCTTTTTTTCCATTTGTTTTTCCAATCTCAACTACCAATGTAAAAACAGAAGCCCTGAATAGCAGCAGGCTTACTGTAACAGGCAAAGTCCAAAATCATGGATTGGGCTATATGTTTGTGGTCTCAGCAGAACAAAAAAGAGCTCTTTCATCTTGAGGTTTCAGGTTAGCTTTTAAGATTTTGACTCGAATTTTAAGTTGAAGCTAGTATTTTTTTGTTGCATTCCTTGGTATTTCCCTTATTGTTTGTCCAAGCCAATGAAGTGCAAAGTATGTATGTAAAATAATGTAATCACCTGTTGAGCTACAGGGGTGGGTAATGACCCAGGGCAGCATTGTGTAAACTGTGTGGGTTTTGTGTGTTATTTGTGCGGTCAGAAATTACAGGTGCTCTGCAAAGACATGAAAAGGAGTGAGCAGAGTGAGGACAAGGCTCTTCCAGAGCTGGGCCGGTGTTGTGAATCATTTGTCCTTCTTTTTCTGCTCCCAGGTGCTGTGCTCTCTTTCTCTTGCCGTGACTCCTGCCAAGCATGGTGCCAGATCATCAACGTGTCTGAATCACGCTCTCCATTCCTCACCTCTATGGAGGGGACTGGCAATGAAACAAACTGGAGCATTTCCATGCCTTCTGAGAGTAAATACCACCTCTACATTGGCTTGGCCTTGGCTATAGGTTCTAGTATCTTTATTGGTTCTAGTTTCATACTGAAGAAGAAAGGACTTTTGAAACTGGCAGCCAGAGGAGTCACCCGAGCTGGTGAGTGATGGTGCCAGCATTACTCCTGCTGGAAACGCAAACACCTCTTAAAACTTGATAAAATCAAGGTTTGAGTCACGGATCACACGTGTAAAACAACTTTAATGGTGATCAGAAGTCTTGTCTTGGTGAGGGATGGAGACATGGTATTATTTCTCTGTATGTGATTACAGGGACTGGGATTTCAGAACTCATAGGACTATGGGAGGTGCAGGGGCTATTAAATCTAGTGAGCTGGTTGGTACTTTTTCCTCACTGAGAGCAGTTAGTTACCAGATAAAATTCCCCATTTGTCTTACCCTTCAAAATGCCTTTTTTGCCCTTTTTTTTTGATCTTTTCCCCCTCATTTGAGATGGAAAGTCTTTATCTAGTAACTAAGTTTAGCTTTTTGGTTTTGCTCTGCTTTTTTTAAATTCAGTGCAATGAGTTGTAGAAATGACATCTATTACACAAGTTTCTACAGTTAGTACAACTATCCCTTCATCAAAGTCAACAGATGAAGAGCTAGAAAAAGAACAATTGCACTAATCTCATAATTTCCTTTGCATGGATTTAAATACATAGCATTAGCTGTTTTTCTTTTGTTTGTTGTGTTTATTGCAATATATTGTTCAAAGACTTTGGTTATTTGAAAAAACTCTGATACTCTGAATATTCCATATACTTACATTTCCTTCAAAAAAAAAATCATGTACAGAGGGGCATTTTTCTTTCTAATTTCTTCCAACCTAAAGTAAAAGGAGAGTCAAACTGCAGTTGACTGTATGAATATATTGGATCTGACCTGGAAAAGCATTTTGAAACATTTCTTAAGCTCACCAACAATCTTTCTAAATATTTTACTTTTGCTTGAAACTTCCCTTTTGTGTATATTTAGTCAAATAGCATTTTTAGAAGTCCAAGTCACAAAGAAGTAGAATGGTCAAATAAAATGTCAGTCAAAACCAAATATTCTTCTTGTTGCATCCAGGTAACATGCTTTTTTGGTACTTTGTAGGTCCAGATGTGAAGCTGTACTTTTTGTTTATTACAATAAGGTGATCTGTTTCTTCTAAGATAAGGTTATTTTTTCTCTTTCAGGACAAGGTGGATATTCTTATTTGAAGGAATGGCTTTGGTGGGCTGGACTGCTATCAAGTAAGTCACCTCTCAGCCTATATGTAAATCTAGAAAAAGCAGATTGTTTTAAAGATATGTATTGCCTGATTTTTCATTTCCTTCACTTAAAAGAAATGTCCTTGCAATCACATTCATAACAAGTGTTCTGATATGCCGCCTTTCAAATACTGAATTTAGTCTTCAGAGCTATTTGCAAAATAATCTTTTCTTTAATATCTGGTCAAGTGCAGTGGAATTGCACCTGTCCAACTTCTAGAACTACTTAGGAGAAAATTATTTAACTTTCTTCAGCATTTAATATTTCCAGAAGAGGTTGTGCAGCTAATTTTGAAATGAAAATGTGCATATGTAGGTGCAGAAAAAAGATTTTGGTTTGTATTTGCTATCATAGCTGTCATACAAAATATTTAAATAGTGTGCCTTTTAATATCCTCCTCCAGGCTGATCCAAATATTCTTTCTTCTGCAGTGGGATTAGGAGAAGCTGCAAACTTTGCTGCCTATGCCTTTGCACCTGCAACCTTAGTTACCCCCTTGGGTGCACTGAGTGTTCTCATAAGGTCAGTAGCAATTGGGAACAAGCCTTGGCAAATGAACCACTCACTGCATGAGGGAAAAAATGCTGTCCTTGGCTGAAAGTAGAGATTTTTAATAAGAAAACTGAAAAGCAATTTATGGACAAAATTGCTTTTTGTTCCTTAGTGGAAAGATACTTTTCCTTATTTGGAACTGAGTTCTCTGGGTAGATAGAATCAAAAGTCTTGTTGCAAAGGTCACTGAATGCCTTCTCAATAGTTTTCAACCTAGATTACAAAGTAATTCTTATCAGCATATACCAGGTATACTGCTGATAGAGGGTAATTTATCTCTTCCTAGAGAACTGGAGCTTTTTTAAAAACTGTTGTCCTGTTCTTTGGTTGTGAAAAAACTTTAAATAAAAATACAATATTCCTTCACAGAATGTTTTCAAAACCATTTATATTTATAGGGGCATAATTTCATATTAAGGCATGGTTAGTAAACCTTTTGGTTTTGTTTTGTCTTTTTGAAATCCTTCTGGAAAGAAGGCAAAAAAAATTTTAGCTTTCTTCTGTATCCACATTTAAAATTCATGGTTCTTTTGAAACATAAATGTCCTTCAGAGACTTATTGTTTCCTGTGTAGGAAGAAAAAAAATAATTTCCAAGTTCTTAAGCACATGCAGTAATGTGGCTATCATAACAGCAGAAAATACATGGACTATGCATACAAAGATTTTATAGGAAATAATTTTTTAGCAAAATGAAATGATTGTAATTTAAATGTAAAACTCAGATTTTTAAGAACTGAGTATACTCTACGAAACACTTGTTTAAAACAACATGCAGAACATATTAAAAAAAAAACAAACTACAAAGAAACCCAAAACAAACAAACAACAGAAACCCAAACAAACAAACAAAACCCCTAGGATGCTTGCAGTAATCTACGTTCCAAAACTGCAGCAGTTCTGTCATAGCAAAACTAATGTAACTGAGTCCTGCAGCGATGCTGGGGTCAGCATGCTGCTAGATGCAGATTAACTGGCTGCCTGGCTGCTGTTGTGCAAAACAGCTTGAGTTTTATTGCTCTCTTCTTTGATGGGGATGGCAGTTGCTCAAATTTTCATGAGACAGAGGTTGTTAGACCTTCATGTCAGTGAACTCATTACCCTTGCGTGAAAAAAAAAGTCTGTATTTTGATCAGTGGGTTGAATAACTGTTTGTGAGTGTGTTCACACACCATTAAGCCTGTGTCTGTGCCCAAGGTTAGGCTCTAACAGGCTAATCATGCAGGGTGAGTGGTGTCATTTAGGCCGTGTTATGGTCCTTAGGGTAAATAATCAACCCTGTGGAGATCCTGGGGTTGATCTCTTCAAAGCTGGAGACATGCCTTCTCTGTGGTTGGGGGGGAGTCCTGGCAAGCCAGGCAGAAAGTGTGCCTGAGTGGGAGAGCCTGGGGAGGGGGGTGAGGAACAGTTTCCAAATCTCATGTGCATTGGTTGTAATGGCAAATGAAGTGCTTTGAAGCATTTTTGGAAGGAAGAAAGAAACAGCTCTTGTGGTTAATGTACAGTGAGACCTGCACACCCTGACCCAGGCAATCAGGAATGAGAAGTTCCTTAGCAATTTGGACCCTTTAACAACCTGAATGGAAGTGATGGGGGTTGCTAAACTCCCTAAAACCTGACCTTATCTTCTTCGTCATGACCAACTTTCTTGGAAAACTTCCTTACAATTTGACTGTTTCAGGCTGGTTTACCATATATCCAAATTCAGAAAAGGTTTTGAATTATTGTTATGCTACACAGAGAGATTTTGAATGTCTTTCATGGCTGGTGGAGATGAACATTTTATTTCTATTTTGCTGAACAGTGCTATATTGTCATCCTATTTTTTAAATGAGAAGCTGAATATTCATGGAAAGCTGGGCTGTGTACTGAGCATTTTGGGGTCAACAGTCATGGTTATTCATGCCCCAGAGGAGGAGGAGGTCACCTCACTAGATGAGATGGAAAGAAAGCTGCAAGATCCAGGTCTGTATGCAGTTGCAGTGAACTCATGCTACAGTTCATGGGGAAGTGTCCAGGACACTGAAAAACTCTGAGCGTGTTCGTGGACCTAATCTGGTTTTTTTTCTCATGTGCATTACTCTTCCCTTTCCTCTTTTCTACAGTGTTTGTTACATTTGCTGTTCTCCTGACAGTCATTGCCCTTGTCCTGATTGTCGTTGTGGCTCCAAAGCGAGGTCAGACAAATATACTGGTCTACATTTTGATTTGCTCACTCATCGGTGCCTTCTCTGTCTCGTCTGTGAAAGGCCTGGGCATCGCCATTAAAGAAATGCTGGAGAGGAAGCCAGCCTATCGCCATCCCTTGGTTTATGTTTTGGTGGGCACCTTGGCGCTCTCGGTCAGCACTCAGATCAACTATCTCAACAAAGCACTGGACGTGTTCAACACATCCCTTGTGACACCCATTTATTACGTGTGCTTCACTACGACAGTGGTGACGTGCTCCATCATCTTGTTCAAGGAGTGGAGTAGTATGGAATTGGGTGATATCATTGGAACCCTGAGTGGATTCGGCAGCATCCTCATTGGCATTTTCCTGTTGCACGCTTTCAAAAACACCAACATCACCTGGAGTCAGTTGATGTCCACTGTTGCCAAAGAACCACACCATGATTTTGAAACCAGTCACATTTTGCTGGAGAGCATGAAAGACCCAGCTTTGGCATATGAGGAGGAAAACATCTTATTCAGTCAATGAAACACAAGCAGTGTTCATCATCAAAGTCTCATAAATTGCAAACTCCACCCACCCAAAGTAGAACACTCTACTTTTCTGCAGTCTTCTGGAAATTTGTCTGTGAGGCCAGTTAAGTGTGGGCCACTCCTCTCGATGTCAGCTGTCAGCAGTAATGAATGAAAATGTTCAATAAGACAGAAACCTGATGGTGATTCTATGTTATGCAGTGAAAAACATGATCCTTTTTTTATGCAGCATCTCTTCTTGAGAAATTTTACCAAAAAACAATGGCCTTTGTAAGCCACAATTTAAAAATGCAATTTTCATTTAATGATGAAAGACAGTCCTTGCTGAAGAGGCAAGTACTTGGTGATGGCCTTAATATTTCTGGCTTTCTTTATATTTTTATAATTCATTGCCAAGCAAGGCTGTAGATACTCTACATGAAGGATATTCATTGGAGACATTATATGAAGAAAACAGTGTTTAACCCTTTTAGTTTTTAATATAAAAATTTATGCAAGATTTTTTCAGTTTTGATGACCTGCCAATGACCATTGATTAGATGTCACAAAAAAAAATTAGCACATACACTTCTTGATAAGTCTCAGCTTTTCTACCCAAGAAATCCTGAATGGATTGTGAATCCCTGAATGTGCCTGTACTTTTTTATTTCAAAGCTACAACCAAGTTTAAGAAAAAGAAAATTCATTAGAGGCCCGAAAACAGTTGCTACTGGCTTAAAATTACATGAGGTTATAGAATTAAGTATTCAAAGGCAGGAGAAAACCAGAACATGCAATTAGAAAAATCCACTTTGTTTTATATTATTTTGAGGATTAGAAAGGGGATTTACTTATTTCTATACTTCTTCCTAATATGGCCATCTATTAATTAGAACCCATTTAAGCTTTTCAGATTTTTTCCTAATTTTCTGGGAAGGCATTGTTCTTTATTAATAATAAAGCAGTCCTCTTAATTTTTATTCTTTTATAAGTGCAAAATCCATTTTACAATCCGTGCGCTACTTCCAAAAGTACTAGGTAAAGGATGGGCTGTAGGCAAGGGGTGAAAAACATCAGAACGTCTTTTTTTTTCATTTTGGACTTTTCATCTTTTCTAAAAATTAGTATTTGCCTCTATTAGATGTTTAACAGTATGTTAACCTACCAGAGGCCTTGAAGAGTGGTAACTGTACTGTAGTACTGTAGTTCCTCAGATGTGGTCCCTGATCTTCCTGTCACAAAAACGCTTGCACAGTCCACAGTTTGCTCATTACAATCCTCTTTGTTTTCCATGTTGCAAGTAAGTAACTTCAGCAATCAGATGTGTGGGTGACAAGCTCATCAGTAAGCAGTATTTCCAAGCTTTGCATTTTTTAATGTGAGTCCAGAAAGTTTGCCAGAGGATGCCAGCACTTCAGCAGTTAAAAACTGGTTTTAATCAGCTGAGATTTATATGCCAAGCAGAACTTCCTCATTAAGCAGGCTTATGTTTTCTAATGTTCAAAAGGTTTAGTAGAAGAGGACAATTTGTATGGATAGAAAATTGTTCTGCCAAAAAAAGTTCATACTTTATCTATAAGAACAAATGGGTTGCTGCTTATATTTCATATACTTCTGTGACATCACTGTTAGACAGCAAAAGGGACACATTTTCACAAAAAATGTACTTGCCTTCAAAATATAATGACATTGAATACATTATCAATTTGGAATATCTTTCGGCTTAACTGAGTGATGAGATTCACAGCATTTCTTTGCTGTTAAAATGCTTGTGTTAAAAAAGCTTCAGACAAGAAAATCTACTAACAGGGTTTTATTACTTCTTAGTTAATGTAGAGAATACTTTGGTTTTATTGACCAGATTCAAGCTTCCAAATCTTTATAGTAAAAAACAAGTAATACAAATAATAAAAAGACTAAAGATGGAAGGGGTTTTACAGTTTGTTTTTTTTAACAAAAACTTGAATTGCTTTTCAGTCTGAATTACACAATTCAAAGAATAACTGAAGAAAATATTGACTGTAAAAAAGAGAAAAATAAATGCTTTTGCATAGTTCATGGCCCCTTTATTTGCTTATAGAGTCATCACTGTGGTGTGACCAAATGAGTTATTTGTAAGAAAAAGCAACCAGTCCAGTTCTGGAATGGATGTGCGTTGGCATTTTTTAAAGAAATGTCATAATACTTTCTTTGAGAAGGGTGTGGACTCCTTATATACCAACTGCTGACAATAATTAACTTATACTAAGCAAAATTCCTGTATTTTCTACTGGACTTGTGTATCTGCTATTATACACAAAAAGCAACTAATAATAAAGGAATGTTGTTTTCTAACAATGTCAAAAAAACAAACTTGATGGTTATTTTCATGGTGTACAAGAAGTACATCATGTTAGAAATAAATTAGTGATTAATTATTTTGTATAAAAACATTTGTTGTAAGAGATGCTATTTTTTTAAATGTTTATATTTAGTTACTAGTTTGGAATAACTTTGATTTTTTTATCATATTAAAATTATGCTACTATTTCTCTTGTAATAAATTATTCATTGTTATGTACTAAATTATCTGTGGTTTTTAAACAAGGGATAAAAAAAAGAGTGTCATTCATATTTCTAAACTAGAGAAGAAAATCCACATGGGATGTGTTAGGCAGTTCTGTCTGACAGCCAGTCTCAATTGAGAGTGTTTAAATGTTTTGTCAGGTTTTCCAGGCAGTGAAATGAAGAATATTAAGTAAAGCAATTAGATGTGTTTTTGTATGTAGGGCGAATGGTTAAGAAGAACAAAGCAATTCTCAGAGGCAATACATTGCTAACCAAATTACACCTTTTAAATGCTGATATGAAACAAACCTTGGCAGCTACTCATTGTTACCATACCTCAGGACAAATTAATGGGCAATAAAGTCCATTACATAGCTGCACCAACTAAATGTAGGTAGGTCGAGAAGACTTGGAATCTGGGAAGAAAGGGGTGCATAGAAACAAAGAAGGAAATGAAGAAATGAAATTAAAAAGAATCCACCTGATACGACATGAAAACAAGAAAAGAAAATGGGATGACACGAAGTGCAGGAATATGGACCGAAGCTTGCCCAATTGGCCCTCATTGAAATTGCAAGATTTTTTTTTTTTAACTCTGTTTCTGGAATGAAATCCATCAGTTATTAGTTTAGATAGAAATCTATTCTACCATCTTAATTTTCCAGCCACACTTGAAAGTACCATGCTATTAAAAAATCTTCATCCCAAAGGGTACATATTAAAATCTTCAAACTCTGCTCATCAAGGTTGCATCCTGGAGCTATATGGGGAATTGCATACTTCTAGAAAATGCTGTTGTCTCACTCTTTAAAACTCCAGCAAAATAAAAGTAAGTAACTTCAGTGCTAGAAAATATCCTTCCAGCAGGGCAGGTTTGCAGTAGCTGACTCCTTTTGGGCAGGTTTTAAAATGGTGCCATGTTTCAGAGCAAGGCTGGGAGGCTAAGCAGGAGTCAGGGAGGAGGGATGGTGACATGCTTTGGTGTGTCTGTAGGGCCTCCTGTCTATGAAATCTGGGTGGGGAGAGGGGGAGGAGGCAGGAATTGCTCTGAAAACCAAATGCACTGGAAACAAGTGAAACAAGTGTCACCAGCCCTGGGCACACCAGTAATTGGTCTGCTTTGCTTCTCAGGAGTACTTTTGACAAGTCAATTCATTTCACTTTCCGAAAAAAAATTCCATTTTGTCAACAAGGCATCTTTTTTGTAGGAAAGAGATGTATCCTAAGTGGGTGGCTAACAAAGCTTGGAGTTCTGCCTTTCTTCCTCTCATCCATAATACAGAATTGTTCCAAGTTTTCTGATGTTTGATCAGGAAACAGGGGCTAAATTTTTACAAATGCTTAACAATCCTACAGCCTTTGACAGAAAGTTCCATGTATGGAGGTGTCTCCTTTACACCTTTTTCCAGATCTCATTTTTATCACATGAAGGTTTAAAAAAACCAGCTAATAGACATCTCTTTATGGTCAGTGACAAGAATGTCACTCAATATTCATCCATTTTTGCCTATTAGAATATGGTTAGAATTTGAACTAAGCTCATGAGCACCCTGCGGTATAAGGTGGCCTACTCAGTCTTTATTTAAGGGTGTGGCTGTTCTGGTAAATAAATACACTGTAGATACCTGACCTTTGTACTGCAGACCATTTCTTGCTGCCAATTAGGCACCAGTTTCACTGAATCTGAAGCAAGTTCTAGTGTGTTTTCATTTATTTATGGTCAGCTCGATGATAGCAGCCGTTAAATTTATCTGTGTCAGAATGTTAATAACAGCTTCTTCAATTTTTTCCCCAAGCAGCCTACAGAAAGATATATTGTAAAGTGGAAGCCTGGTAGGCAAGCATTATTGGCTCCAGGTGTTAGACCAGCATGTTTCCAGGATGGGTGCATATTCACCATGGGACAGCTCAGTGACAGGCAGGAACAAAGTGCTTTGAGTACATAAACCTAATGGAGCTGATTTTACTGCATGGTGCTGTATTACATATTAACTTGCAGTAAAATGGCAAAACCAGTTTTACAAGGGCTGTTAAAAACGATGCCTCATATATTAGTCAAAGTCCCCATGTACTTTATATTGTGGAGAGAGTTTGAATTTCACATTTGTAGTGCACCATCTGCTGAAAAGCTTTGTATTTCTGTGGCCTGGGCATAAACTGCAGTGAGCTCCATGTGTGTACTGCATCTTGATTTTGGCTGAGACGAGCAGAGCTAGGACAGCTGACCTGAACTGGCCAAGGGGATATTTCTGCCATAGAACGTCATGACCAGTGTATAAACTGGGGGAAAGGGGAAGGGAAGGTGGCTGGGGGCTGCTGGTTATTGCCTGTGGATGGGCTGGGCATCAGCCAGCAGGTGGTGAGCACTGGTACTGTGCATCGCTTGTTTCTCTTGGGTTTTATTCCGCTCTTTGTCTCCTTTTAATCAGTACTGCTATTGTTACCTTTTACTTTGTTTCAGTTATTAACCTGTTCTTATCTCAACCCACAAGTTTTGCCTTTTGATTCTCTACCCCACCAGGGCAGGGGGCAGTGAGCGAGCAGCTGCATGGCACTGTTGCCAGCTGGGATTAAACCACGACAGTTACAGATCTGCATTCAGTCATAGGTCTGAGAAATGATTGAATGCCCATAAATAAATTGATTATGAAAGTAAACAGTGACATCAGTTGGTGGCAATTCTCCTGGCAAATTACATGAAATAATGAGAATGCCGTGCTTTACTTGATGCAGAAATGCCTTAGAAGTGTGTTTCAAGGTACTCCCAAAAGTTCTAAACAATGAGACTAAAAATTTCCTTTCCCAATAGTATTTTAATAGTTGACTGATTACTGCCAGGACTATATGTGATTATGAGATGCCGTCATCTTTTGGAAATTCAAAACTTTGTGGGGTTTGCTATATTTATTTTTATTGTTACAGTTATTTTTTAAATTTGGAAATAAAAAATTAAACTGCGATTCAATTTTTGACAAAAATTAAATTGAACTCAATCATTCTTTATCTAGCATGTTTTACATATTTTGTCTACAAAGCCTTATAAACTAAATATTGTGATGTATTTACCTACAGGTTCCACTTTGGGGCCACAGTGAGCCATTCAGGTCCATTACTCTGATTGTGGACTCTGACAGCCACCTTGGTCTTACTATTTTCTGATTCATTGGGATAAGACCAGAGCCCTGATACTGACCTTACCCTTTTGGGGAGCAGTACAACCATGGTACAGGATAGCCTTTGAAATTCACAATGCAATCATGTATTTTCAAGAACATATTTATTTGTAATAAATATTTTGTTTTAAATAATTATGAATTACATCTGCCTTTCCTTCTCTACAACATACTTGTATTGACTACGGCCAAGATTTAAAATTAAAAGTGGACAATAACATAAGAAGTAGGGGTACAGACATGTCCATATCTGTATCATAGGTATCAAGGTATCATAGGATCCATCTGGGCTTTGCTGTCAGGTTCCAGTTTTAACTTGCCCATTAACCATTCTGGGCATTTGCAAGGGGAGGACTAAGGCACTTGTGGGCATTTGAGTAGGCAAGAGCAGGGGAATGGGAGACAATATTGGAAAATTGTGGGAGAGGTTGGAATAAAATACTCCTTATTCCCCTTCTGTTGTCTGGAATTGGAACTGAAGACACCTTGACCTGCAATGCAGGTTTGAAATGGCTTCAGACGTGTAATCTTTCCAGTCACTCAGATGTGACTTGGGGGCTGCTAACTGAGGACTCCTGCCTTTGCTCCCTTTGTCCAAGTAGGCGTCCAGGCACTTGTGCGGGCATTGCTCCAGCAGTCACTTGGCTTGCTGTCCCTTGGAAACACTGCTCTGGTTCTCCAGGGCTGGATGCTTTGCAGTGCACAAGGACTTGCCTTTAAAAGCAATCTATAAGGTGAGTAGGCTTGGTTACTGCTTTTCAGACATGTGATTTTTCTCCCTAACCATGAAAACAAGGCCTTGAGGGTCCCAAACCAGTATCCTAGAGTATCTTACTCAAATAAGTAAAAACTGGGCCGAGACCAAACAGCTGCTTCAATATGTAGGATGCTGGTACTGTGATTTAGGTAGAGACCTCTGTAGAAGGTTGTAGAGACCTCTGTAAAAGGTTGAGGTTTTCTGTACCAGCTACATTAGTGGCATGCTTAATGCTAACCTTTCAGTAAATACTAGTATAAAATCTGTGATTATGTCATCTCTGTTAGATCTGTGAGGGTCACTGTTAACTCTGCAAAAGTAGGACGTCCTTCAGGTTTCTGAAAAGAAAAGCAGAGGATAAACTTGTGTTAGCAGATTGGTCGATTACAGCACCAGACTTCAGAAATTGGATATAAGTACATATGAGATACCACTTTAAAACTACATTTAATTTTATTAATACCTAAGAAAAGATCAAGTTTGTCATTTTAGAGAAAAAGAAAAATCTATTATTCATGACACCAGCAGCATGAGGACAGGCACTTTTAAAAAAGAATCCTGAAATTTCTTTATACTTATTTCAGTTCTGGATCAGAATTCGTATGGAATTTCTCCCTGTAGTAGGTCTATGGAAAGCCCTACCTGTCAGGAAACCATGGCACTCAGGAATGCTTCCTGTGTTTTTGAGAAAGGATCTTCACTGATGTATAATTTTAAGCGCTGCAGCTCAGTATGGAACAAACTCCTGTCTGGTGGCAGACAAAAAAGAACAACTTCCCCATGATCTCTCTGCTGGCTGCCACCCCAATGGATGTTTGCAGTAAGCAGGCAAGCTGGATGCAATTTAGATTTCCATCTCTTAAGCTTTTTTTCACTCACAGCTACACACTGTGTATGCCTGCACATTTACATGAAAAAATCTTTTAACCTAAAATAAAGGATTCTTTCTTTTAGAAACTAGAGAAGGAGGGACCTTAAAGGATTAATCAGATAGAGAAGTTGATGAAATCAGTGTTTTGTTACCAATATAGAAAGTAATAGGTGCTGGACAAATGGTGAAAGAACATGAAGCACTAAATCAGCTTGGAGAGGGTGAAAGGGGTGCAGCCTAGGAGCTGTACTGCTGAACAGAGATACTGATATACACTTGAAAAAGGGAGGTTCAAAACCTACATTTAGTGGCCATATCTACTTGGTATATGAATGTGTTATCATTCAGAGCAGATCTAGAGAAAGGTATGCATGATACAAAGGCATGAAAAAGGTATCACATTGAACCCAATAGAGAAACATGACAACAGTGACATATTCCAACCCAGGGATGGTCTAGACCTATTGTGCTGATAGTGTGCTCTGTATTTCTTAGCTGCAACAGTCAAAAGAAGCAGAGGCTTGTAAACTTAGGTGTGATTTGTGAAAAATACAGCTGGAGATGCTGAAAATGACACAGATGTGAAATAAGGATTTAATGCCTTGAGCTTTTAAGATTGCTTTTATATTCATGTTAAAAATAAATAATAAAGTAATACCCCAAGGGAAAAAAAGGGGAACAAACCTCATGCCAGCAGCTGTACATGACTCTGTACACAGGATATGATGCCAAATGGGGTCGATAAAGTCGGTTGCCCTGAGAAATCTCACGGACAACTTCAGAATTTGACTTGGTTTCAAAAGGCATTTTGCCTTCTGTGAAAACTTCCCACATCAGTACACCTAGAAGTGAACAAAAATAGGTTTAGAACAAAACAAAAATGCCAAACCAATAAGCTCTTAACAACATTAGGAGAATAAAAAACACTCCTGATTCTTCTGTGTATTGAAAAATGCATGAAAGTACAGGCAGCCTAAGCTGAATGAAGGATACAATCCAAATAATTTTCAACTAATATAATTCTGCTCTCTTTTAAGTCAGCTGAGGTGATGGTCCACAAAACTTAGATGAATATGTCTGGCTAATGACTCATTAAAAATGCGCATTTCAATCAAAATCTACTTTTCAGTTGCAGAAACTTCCAAATGAACAACCCATCCATCCAATGTGAGAAAACTTGGAAAAATGGGAAGGACTGAAGTTTAAGAAAGGTAGTATGGGTAATAAATCACATCAGTAGTTTTAGGGAAGCATGGTTGCAGTTTCACCTAATCAGCTCACCAAATGACCAGACATCTGATTTGCTGCTATATTTTTTGAAATGAAGGACTTCAGGAGATGACCATTTGACTGGAAACTTGGCACCTGAAGAGCTGATATATTCATCATCAATAACATACCTGAAGAATAAGAGGAAACCACATATATTTGAGTGAGTGACATTTCAACAAATGGTTTAAAATTCCAGAAAAATAGTGTCAGTTTGGAAACAACAAAATTATATCACTATTTTAGTATAAAATGCACACAAAAAACCATACCGGAAACTGTGCACTGAAGACATTTCTGTTTAAATGAATGATTTAGATCATTCATCAGAAATATGTCAGAATAAAACATTTTGATATTATTGTAAGATTGACAGGATGGTTATTATTGTCATCTTTTGGGTGTATATTAATAAAGACACATCACTTCACAATGTGCGGGAAAATCACCAGTAATAAATGATTAGTCTTTTTTTAAAAGGATCCACCTTTGCAACCATTTGTTCTACCCAAATATGACTCTCACTGCCCATCTTCACAGATGCCATATCAGGGACATTGTTACCAAAGAAACACACCAAGAAATGTTCATCACATTCAAGGCAACAGTTCTTGTAGGTGTACTAAATTGGTTTTGCCCAAGCATATAGGAGCTGGCCTCTCAGATAAAATGAAATTATGTGCCTAATGCAGGCATTTATAGGGCAACTCTTTTAATGGTTACTAGGCTGACCCCAACATACTTAGGAACTCTGGGCCCATTTTCCAAGTATTAATGTTCCTGAGCAGATCACAGATGTGCAGTACACATTTATTCTCAGGGAAAGCATAAAGGTAATTTTTTTAAAGCACCTTTTAAAGGAGGTCACATTGATATAAATAATCTCGTTGCCTCATTTCTTATTTTGGTGCAGGCACAGAAACATGGGAGGCTATTGAACAAGGAACATACTAAATAGCAGTACAAAATAACCTGTAGTAGCAGCTGTGTGTGAGGTCTGAGTAATGAGGTTGTGTTCCCATCACATCTTCACAGCCTCCCCAGGAGAGAAAGTCCTAGAGCCACACCAGTGATCTCCACTTTGTGGCCACAGTGTGCCATTCAAGTCCATCACTCTTATTCTGCACCCTGACAGCCACCTTGGTCTTACTGTGTTTTCTGATTCATTTGGATAAGTCCAGAGCCCTGATACTGACCTTACCCTTTTGGGGAGCAGTACAATCATGGTACAGGATAACCCTTTGAAAAACAAGTCCTTAGCTATGAACTGCTAGGGTGTTGTAAGCCTGAGGTTAGAAATAGGAGGCAAAACCAAAGCAGAATGGCTGTGCTGATCTAACGATTTGCAGCCGCAAGATAAATGTCACCACAACCTTCTGCTCAGAGGTACTGACTGTCTTTCAAGCTCATCTGCCTCCTAAGTGAGCTGATTCAGTCTGCTAACCCACAGAAAAACCAGCCAAAAAAACACAAAAGTGGAGAGCTTTGTGCTGGGCTTGCAAGAGGAAAGAAGAAAGAAGACATCCTCTTTGGGTAGCATTCAGTCATTTGGTCAGCTCATCTGTGTCCTCTGAGGAAACTGTGAGGCTAGACCCATGTTTCTCACGCTGGTGCTTGTCAGAGTTGAGAGTGCTCTCTTTCCTCACTTTGGCTGGTGCTATCACTAAGCAGAAAAACCACTTCCCTGCTAGAGCAGCACGTATCATACTTCCTGCCCACCTCGTCCTCCCTGCATCCTGCCTCACCCACTCAGCTACTGCTGCCTCGAGAGGTCAGCACCAGCTCCCAGTTCTGTCCCTGGTGACTTTATGACCTCCATCCTGCTCAGGAAAGTTGGGGAACTTCTTTCTTCAAGCTTCTGGCTGCCCTGTGCCCTCTGGGCATTTCTCTGTCCACAAACATCTCTGAAGTTTACCTGGCACTTTGTTTACCAATCTTGCACTCACCAAGAGCAAGAGGAGAACACGACATCCAGTTCATGGTACAGTGGTTAAACAATACTACAATTTTCATCAGGATTCAAAAATTACCCACAGTGAGATTCCCCAAACCAGTGAAGCAAGCAGTGAGGTTAACTAAAGACCATGCTGCAGCTGTTTGACAATAGGTGCTCACGAAACCCTTGTCAATGGCCTCCTACCTTGCCATACCAAAGTCAGATACTTTAACGACGTGCTCCACATTGACTAAACAGTTTCTTGCAGCCTGGGGAAAATGAGAGAAACATATCTGAAATCTATTCTAAAGAATTTTAAGATAAATACAGCAGCTGATTGTATTTGCTTCAGCTCATACTGTTTATATCTGAAAGGAGATTATTGTATTGGTCAAAAATATTAGGGAATTTTTTGTCTCTGAGTCAGTGAACATATTTCACTACTGTGTAGTTACACATACATAGCACATAGCAACTTAAATGCTTGTAGTATGAGTTGCAATATGTTTACATATTCTTGAGCAGTGAAAGACTTTTAGGCTGCAAGGTCTAATGATCCAACCAGATATTTTCTTGAACACCAACACTAGGGACAATTAGTGTAAATTTTAAAATTTGTTCTGTGATGTTTTCATCGCAGAAATCAGGAACCTCCTGGTAATTGTCAAGATTTTATATTTCTTCATGCAGCTAGGTAGGAGAGGAGGAAGATTTCCTCTCTGCATCCAAATGTGAGCATTGAAAAAGTATCAATGAGTAAAGAAACAAACTCCTCTCCTGTAATTCCCTGCTTATGGGCAGAAAAGCCACTCATATCTCAGCATCAACGTATCACAGTAGAGATTCAAAAAAATATAGATAGAAAAATATTTCAATTTTTTTATTTCTCATTGTTGCTGATCTTTTGTAATACTGTGATTTTGGTTGTGTTCTAATCACTTTTATATTGAGATGCCCTAATACCAGATAGTTCCATGTCAATATCCTAATTTTCTCTGACCTCTCAAGGGGTTTTGCAATGGAAAAACTTCTCTCAAGTAGTTTTTTGAGCTGTCCATAGGCAAAATAACAGCTGAAAAGTTTGGGTTTGCCTTATTAGATCCTGCAGGACTGAAGTCTTACAGGATACATAGTGTCCCATAAAATGAAACTGCACATTCTTTACTGCAAATATTTGTCAAGAACCTCAGAAAACCTATTTTACTTACTAAATCACGGTGAATAAAGCCATTGCTTTCCAGATATTCCATCCCTTCGCAAACATCCTGGCACATGCTCAGGAGAACGTCTCTGCCGAGTTTCCCCCGCCTTTGCCGAAGGTAATTGAGCAGGCAACCATTTTCCATTAATTCAGTCACAACACAGAGAGGTTTGTGATATGTGCACACTCCATAAAACTGGACCAGCTTTGGGTGGGAGAGTTTCCTGTTAAAATCACATTTTAGACAGGCTAATATTGTTCTTAGGTAACCAAACCTTTGAGTCTCATGATGGTTTTGAAAAATACTTTCACTACTTGATAAACAGTGTCCTATACAGTCATCTTCTGAGTTCTCCCAATACTTAGCACATTTCTCCCTACAACTTCTTCCAAAAAGTTCACTCTCTGAACTCATAATTGTTCATCAGTTATATAAATGCAGTGATTTGGTTGATGCAAAATGGAAAAGTCTAGTTACACTCGGCTTGCAGACAGGGACCTTGACCCCGCAAGGGTTCTTCTCTTCTGGGCTTTGCCAAGACTTCATGTGCGTACTTCCCTAATTTGCAAAATTTGCAGATGTGGTAATACGGTTTCTCAAAAACTTTAGTTAGATAGAAGCTCTGCCAGTGTTCCTAGAGACACTGAGCTATGCATTAAAGAATAATTGTAGGAGCACATTTACATTTTACCAGAACGTTTATTTTTCATTGTGCTCCACAGTAAAAAGCAAGGCACACTCTAAAGAAAGAGTCTGGGCATAGGAAGCATCTGCATTGGCTTGGTTCAGACCTTTATATCAGCCTTTCTGTCCCACACATCCACCATTCCCTTCAAACTGCCTTGTCTGTTTGTTTGAAATGGAATTAGATTATATTTATTTCTTGGTAAAGTGACAGAATAGCTTTTGTACTTACATCATCAGTTTGGCCTCCTCCATGAAATCATCTTCAGACATTGCACCTTCATTGATTGTTTTGATGGCAACCTTGATAGTCTCTTTCCATTTACCAAGATAAACAACTCCAAACTGCCCACGCCCAAGTTCTTTCAGGAACAACAGTTCAGATGGGTTTAATCCCCAATCCTCTGTAAAAGCAATGCAGTATGTCAGGAGAGTCAGGCCAGCTTTCTTGAGCCAAACTCCAGGAGACACGCCTTGCTGATGGCAGTTAATGAACACTGCAAAGCATCACACTTGTTCATCAGCTACAGCATGAGTTTTAACTATCTGACAATTTTCACTGGCTCATATATGTTTACATAAAAATGCTATTTTACAGCTTAAAGAATGTGATTAGTGATTTTGCTTAATGTAGGAATACCCGAGGCTTGAAGACAAGGCAAGTGTTTAGCTTTGATTACACATGAGAACTTTTTTTGGCACTACGATATGTGATCTTTTTAGCTCCAAACCAGTTCCAGATAGATAGTATAGCTATAGAAATAGTCACTGGCTACCTTTATTGTAATTACTACAATAGTTCTACTCTTCAAAAATATTAAGCCTTGAGATTCATGGGAACATGAAAGATACTCAGTTTTGGATACTCAGTTTCCTATTGTCCAATAGATGGTATGAAATTCCTGACCTGTATACACAAAACTGGCATTTATTGCTTGTTTGTTTTAATACCACGTAAGACTCCATTCTTATTTCTAAAACCTGCAGAACTGACAAATAAAATCTTCTCCATAAATAGTATTAATTTCAGGTTTCAATTTTGGTTTCCTAAGCATTTACATAAATAAAACAGCCTTTCAAAAGCTATTAAATGTCTGTTTGAGTCTTAGGTTTGCTTAGAAAAGTCCAAATAGCTCTGAATGCCCCAGGAGTAGCTTCTGGCGCACAACAGTCACTGCACAGAAGCAGCTGAGCCAGGTGTCTCATGTGGTACTGACACCTTACACTGTTTATGTGTTTATTAATACCAAGGAATTTCACAGATACAACTTATTAGCTGGGTGAATATAAGCTAAATTCTTGCCTAGGCAGATAGCTATATCTCCTTCAAAAGAAGACAAAAAATTTACCATAACTCAGCCCTGTGATTTCTGGTGAAGCACATCCATCTGGTCTGACTGGATGTCGGAGACGCGTGATAAGACCTGTAGGGGACAAAGCCACAATACTCTGCTGACCAATTACTTAATTTTAAAATACTCTATATCATACCTCTTCTCAAACAAAAATACTTGGAATCTGATGTAAAGTTCTGGTTTCTTTAAGTGACTTTTGCCTACAGTTTGCTCAGATAAAACACTACAATGAGAAGAAATGGAGAAAGACTAATGGATAGGGCCCTGATTGCAAAAGTATTTCTACTTTCATAAAGCAAACAGTAACACTTTCATTTTTTTGTACCATGATAGTGATCTTAAATGAGTTCTAAAACACTGTATCACTGACCTAAGCTGTGTCTGCCAGCATGACTTCTCAGGTTTGAAATATTTTTATGTCTGTCATTTATTTTCTTTGCATTCATAAGCCAACACTACTAGTGAATACATTCTTCACCAAGGACTCCCTAGGTTCATTGATTCTTCCCACTATTACTTTTAGGGCCATTTCTGCCACAAGTCTTTCCTACAATTCTTCTCCCACCAGCAAAAGGCTCTGTCTATTCCCATATCTTCCTCTCTAGTGCAAGGGATCTCCATGTGTTTTCCCATCTTCACTCATTCAGAGTAAAACTATTTTATATTGTATTAAAATGATGGGCAGAACCAAGGTGAAGGATACTTTTCATGCTAGAAGAGGTGTCTAACCCTGGGAAGCTGAAAGCCAGTGTTAAAGAGTCCTTGTGCTCCCTACTTCTGCCCTTGATTGTTCGTGGTATGGGTTGTTGGGTTTTTTTTCAAAATCAGTAGAATGCTGCCTGCTGATGCACAGCATAGCTCCTGCTTTTATTAGATTGCATGCATGCATGTCCTTGTTGTAGACAGAAAGAAAGAATTATGATCAAATTTTCACCCAAGTCCCATTCAGTCAAATGTGAACCAAGAGAATACAGAGCAGGCTTTTATCTTTGCTAAACTCATTTAATACACGTAGACAAGTTTGGTAGTTTCACCTCCCCCATGGTATGTGCAGCTATGACTTTGGCAGAAAAAAATCAAGGCATATCAATAGAAACACTTGTGTCTCTTTTTATAAGAAAAGTATTAGAAAAAGATGTAAAACTGTTATCAGCTCACATGCATTACCTGCAGCATTGTGTTGATGATACTCGATGAGTTCAGGAACAGATGAAAAGACATAGTTTTCTGCTACATAATATTGTCCCAAGTGATTTTGTTTAATTTGATAATGTAGAATATCTCCATTATGACTTCTGAAATCAACAAAGCATTATAATTTTCAGTAAAAATAATTTATACTATAAATCTGCTTAAATTTCACTATGAAAGCATAGAAAGATCTGAAAACTTGGGACACAGTTCTCAATTTAAAATGGCTGTGTGTAGCTGGGACACTTTCAGGAGGAAAAAAAAAAAGATTCCTTGAATGGCTCTTTCTCCCAACTTTGGCAGAAAATTGCACAATGCCTTTTGTGGCCCAAGTATTTTTTACCCCTATATCATTGCATTTATAACAACAGCCATAGTGTTTAAAAGCTCCTCCTCATTTAGCATTTATTTGAATATAACCTCTTAAAATTAAAATGTTATGAATTATCTGCATTTTCTCCCAAAAACTTAAACACATATTCATGTAGAGCATGAGATTAAATTTTCTGTTCTACTTCTGGAAAGGGTCTTCATTGGAGCTTTTATTTGATACCTGTGTTTTCCTGTATTTCTTTACATTATCTGTGTTTTTTCCTTTCTGTATATTTTGTTGCCTATCTATCCCTGCTTTCTGTGACACTCAAAATTAAGCAGTGAAGTTTGCATTTCAGGCTGGTGGTTGCTGAAGGTTAGTACTCTAAATTGTGGACACATGGTCACAACAAGGAGAGATCAGAATACAGAAACATTATACAGTCTGCATTACAGAGTCATAGTCAGAAACACAACTGAGCCTACAGAAATTGAGCCTGTCCCCAGCACAGGATGTGGTGGGGAGGGCTGGCCTCATGTTTCCAAGGAGGGAATGGAGGAAGGGAGGGAGGAAGAGGGTGGTGGTAACAGCAATGCCTTTGCTGCTCTCATCTCTGGCTTGCTGTAAGAGGGAGAGAAGGAAAGCAGACACAGTTGATACAGGGGGATGTATGAGGGCTGATGAAGAGGGCGTAAGACAGGTTGAAATAGGTTAAATCAGTGCTGCAGATGATTGCTCTGATACGGGCAAGTGTGAGTCCTGTGATTGTTGTCTGGCAAAAGTAAGACTGCACAGTAGGGGTGAGGTGATTTTAGGAGACAAACAGGCAAAATTTGAGGACAGCAGAGTCTGGGATGCATTTACAGTGCACAGAGCCTGTGGAGAATGGAAGCAGTTTGGTGCAGTGGCCAAAGGCTGTAGCACAGTTTCCAGAGCAGATCATCTGAGAATTTCAGTGAGTGCAGGTAATCTTGTCTTGCCAGGACACACTGACTCCCAGATGACTGCCCACCATCATCTTTTCTGTACACAGGGTGATTAACTCTGCATGAACAGCATCCCAGTGGTTCCCTGCTCTTGTTCACTTCATGTCCAACCTACCCCATTATTCTGAGGAGTTTGGAGGAAGCTTTTCCATCATCTCTTGATTCAACCCTGACCACTCAGAGGAACTCACCCTTTAGCCCGCGAATACATGGACAGCGTAAGAAGACCCTGTCGGCTCGAATCTCTGACAACAAATGCACCTTCTTTGGACTGAAAAGAAACCCAAGTTGAGTTATTTTATGCTTTTGAACTTCAGTAAAGCTCCCTTGAGACAGGACCTCCAGCTGATTACCAAATTCTGTAGAATACGTATGACTATTTGGTAGGACTATAAAAAGTGGAGAACAGGAGTGGATAGCCAGGTACATGGCAGAGCAAAATAAACCAAGAGAAAATACCAAGTGCCAGGCAACTTCTTAGAGATAAGCAGTTTAGCTGAATTATACTCTTCAGTGTGAAATTGTGAAAATGCTTTGATTTATTAATAAATCAAATTGTACAAACCACTAGGGAAAAAATACCATTAAACCAATTCTGTCTGAGATGCTCCTCCTTGGTCTTTCTTGTCCCAGGCCTGAGTTAGTCCTTGAGCAAAGATCCAATGAGTCTGAGTTAGGCACTTTGGTAACTGACAGGGGGTAGAATGCAATGTGGATTTTTTGCTCTGTATTTAAGGAAGATGCAGCAGTTTGTTAAGTTCTGCTAAACTCAGAGCTAATTAGCTCACTACATGGATTTCAGTCTTCAATGTCTAACACAACA
This sequence comes from Phainopepla nitens, assembly GCA_013400175.1. Classification (NCBI taxonomy): domain Eukaryota; kingdom Metazoa; phylum Chordata; class Aves; order Passeriformes; family Bombycillidae; genus Phainopepla; species Phainopepla nitens. The sequence continues at coordinate 292,045 of VXBQ01017162.1, read as the reverse complement.
GACAAGCACAGTAAGCCATGTAGTTTTATTTATCTGGCATGGAAAATCTACATAGAATTTGCTAGGGCTACAGCTTAAAGCTTTGTGAAGTCTGAACAGTCTGCACTCTACACTTACACCAGATAGCCTTTTTATTTTAATGTACTTTCTCTCTCACAGCATACCAAACAGATTTTGATTTGACAGTGATAATGCTCTTGATGCCTCTACTGATAGATATTTTTCAGTACTGGAAGCTGAGTTACCTTCTGGCGCAGAAGAAATTCTGCCTGGCTTCTGTTTATGTTTCTGCAGTACCACCTGCAACAAGGAGATTAACCTATCCTTAATTTCAGCCAGTAGAAATGAATGTTTTCTTTGTTTCACAGTTAAGTAGTTGCATTATTCCAAGTCAAAAACATGTTTAGATCTACCATCATATATGAACATGCCTTAATTTAGAATGATTTCATTAGACCCTTTTTTTTTTTTTAGAACATTTTGGCCCCAATTTACTGTGATTAAATATTAGCTCAAATAAGAGAAACCCCAGGAAACAGTTATGCCAAACTGTGATGAAATTTACAGTCCTGGATGATGTGTCAAGCCTTTCTTCTCTACAATTTTTCAGAATTTTAGTCTTCTCTCCAGTAATTTAAATTTTTAGTAATTGGAATTAGCTACATGATCACAACAGGCAAAGATCAGAATACAGAAACATTATGCATTGGGTCTACAGAAACAGAAAAAATCTGGATTCTGACACTATGATTCATGTAAATGAATGTTAATGCATTTTAAGAGCAATGTTTTGTAACAAAAAAAAAGAAAGCTTCTGATAAACATATTCATGTTTAATAAAAGATTTGAAGGATCAAGCATTAAAATATATCTCTGCAATCCATTTCTAGAAATGAAAACACAATAATAATTTTCAAAGGTACTTACTTGTATGTTTCCAAATTGCTTTTCTTATTCTCAGTAACATAGTTGCTGGGAATTAGACCTTCATTCCTGAAACAACATATTGGGGAAAGTATTATAGTATGGTGTATGGTATTAGCAGGATTAAGATATATATCATCCTTTTGTTGAATTACAAAGGTTCTTTATACTAGGGGCTATGTTCCTAGGTACTGAATTCCAGCATTAGAACTGAATAAAAACTTGAGTCCATTCATCCCAGGCACAACCTTTTTGTCCCACGACTGTGGATGGCGACTGAAATGAAAAAGCCAGATGGTATAAGCTGAGATTTAGAAAAAAAAATTTTTCTTCTAAATCAGAAGCCACTATCTTTATTTCTGGCCTTTACAAAGCTCCTATAGAAGAACTATAAAGTGTGTGCTTGCTTGTATATACAAAATAGATGTCAGTATACTTTTGCTGAAAACATGAGTTGAGAAAAAGCATTTAAAATATTTAAAGTAGAAATCTGAAGGGAAAGGAGATGGTTATAACGTAACATACAACCATTCCCAACATCAGAGTAGAAAATACACTGAAGAAAATGCAAAGGAGAAAGGGGAATAAAACAAAACAAATGTAAGGGTCAAAAGGATCCTAAATGAAGTTATCTAGTTCTCTAAAATAACCGGGTATTTTGGGTAAGAGGTTTCATTTCAGGTATGTCTTCATAATCTCTATGGTTTCATAAAGTTTTTACACATACACATCCCATTGTAAAGCACTTCAAATATGGAAAGCTGGATTTGCACATGGCTCAGAGCCCAGTGATGCACATGGTCTTCAAATACCCTTGTGTTGCTCAGGAAATTACTGAGTGTAGGGCTTAACTCTGAATTCCCAAGAGATTCTAGATTTCCTGTCTATTTCTGGGGTGCCAAACCCTGCTGAAAGTCTGCCCAATCAGTCTGTGTGCCTCATATGTAGTTGAACACTTTCAAGCCTGTTCCTAAATAGTCCCCACAAGTCTCTCTCTATCTGTCCACTTTTGCACAGGTTATTTTAGGTTTTTTCTTTCTGTGTAGGGAGGTTGAAATAGATGCCCTCTCTCTTACCCATATTGGTCTCTTGCCTTCCACCAGAGAGGATCATACTGTTCGAGGATAATGTATTCTTCTGACTTCTTGAGAGGTAAATCTAAAGGCCCTCTGGCAAAGGAGTCATAGAGCGCAATAACTCTGGGTTTCGTGGTGTAGTCTTCTAAGGCCTCGGCAGGCAGAGGAGGTAATGGCTTGTTCTTTAATTGCAATTGTCTCTTGCGCTGGTGAAAAACAAAAGTATTTTTCATATCTAGTCTTTTCTCTCTACTATAGCTTGCTTAGTAGCCTTTACTCTGTCATTTTTATGCAACAAAAATCTTTAGATGCTCAAGACTGAGTTACTCCCCTGGCTTATTCTGGTACTGAGCCACTGTATGTCAAATCATCTCAATTCTCTCTTTTCACCTGCCAAAATGTTACTTACCCTGGACTTCCAAATAGATTCATAGGAAACATCTGGTTGTGAGGCAGAGTACTGGGTCACCAGGACGGCATCATGGTCCAGGTTCACTTTTGTTCTCATTTCTCTGATTATGAAAAACATGAAGCATTTGTGTCAATGTCCCTCTAAAAACATCCACATAAAAATATCCATGGCTATACACGAGGCATATGCAGAGTAGAGTGTCTTTAAATTTCCACATATTTGCTCTTCTACTGCAAATAGAGGGATTTCAAGAAGTCCTTTATACTATTGTATATATAATATTCAATTACTGAAAAGCTTAAGCATTTCACATACCTTTCCTGCATTGTGCAGCAGCAGCAGCAGAAAACAGACTGGATGGTGTGATCTGTGAATAAGAACATTTTCCATATTTGCAGCGTTACTGTTCATTTGTTTGTTCACAAAATGTACAGAATTAAGGGCTACCCTATGTGCTTAGATCCACTGTTAGCTCTGTCTTGCTGTAAAAAAATCTAAACCACTACTAATTAATACATTGTTTCTCATCAGTTATTTGCTCTCCATATAAAACATTTACAATCAATAGTTAGAAGCAGCACTGCAGACTTGCTATGTAACACTAGAAAAATCTTCTAATAAGATTTTAAAGATTTGGCTGTTACCATGAAAGCAAGGGGTTCAGACAGACGTTATGGATGTGCAATTCTGTCTTGTTTTCTTTATGAGTCCAGTAATTTGAGTATATTTGTAAATTCAGGAATCCTTTTTGCCTTCAGTGAATCTCAGACTTTCTTTGTTAATGGATAGTGTTTGTGTCTTAGACCCTCCTTTTACTATGCTAAAAGCTATTAGCAATAAATGACTGTATGTGACATTGTAAAAAATACCCTAAGCATTGAATATTGAATATTTAGCCTCATGTCTTGTCCATAAAACCACAGAAAAGGTATAAGTTGAAGCTGTAATCATGATGTTTCCTTCCTGGGACATGTGCTTCATTTGGTGAGCAATTTTTCCAAGGGTAGAATGTGTAATCCAATCAAGATAAAATATGATATGATAAATACTGCAGACTGAGTTAAGGCTCAGACTGGACTAAGGCCATGGATCAGACAAGACAATGCTGAACTGAATTCTGGGATTTGGAGGAGCAGCACAAACTTTGCAGAGTTCTGCCAAAGTTTAGTTGTCCTCATTCACTCAGTTTGAGTATTTTAAATGTGAAATCACAGCCTATCAATCCAACAGATATTTATCATCCCAAAGCAGATAATTTCCAGCTCTTTGAGAATGAATTTGCTTTTAAATCTCTTTTCTCAGCAACCTCGGTCACTTCTGAAATTCTTTTGTCCCTGCATTACTCCTAGAGTATTTGTGGAATGAAGTCAGTAGAAATTAATACAAATGTAAATTAATAGAGTGCAAATTGTTCATTTCTGTTTGGAAATTAGTCAAGTCTGCTAAGAAACATTATAAAAGCCCATAAAGAAAGGCCTTCAGGTCTGCAGAGCTAAGTCCTGCTTTAGTTAAATTGACTTAAGGCTGGCAGCTTTGACCTGATGGCTTGATATTTCAATTCTCCATCAAAGACTCATGCACTAATCTATGCATTTTACATCTTCCCTGGTCATTGGTAAGCTTCTCGAACTACACTTTTCCCTTCCAATTAAATTCATATTTATTAACTCCATAACTTACTTCAGAAAGTAGGCCCAAACTGTGATGCTGTTTCAGAAAGAGTTGGCCAACCCTGTAGATGGGGAAAGCTTAGATACATTGAGTGAATAATTCGATTTAACTAGCTTTCCTCTTGGCCTCCTGCTTGTGGCCAAGGTAGATGCTGATACTGAGGGCCGCACAGCAGGGCGTGTTGTCATGCAGCAGGAAGATGGCATTTCCTGCCTCACACTTCTCACCCCCACATGCACCTTCTCATGTCTTCTGCTCTTCCTTCCTTTCTCTTTTCTCAACAGCCATCAGAAAAACTAAGAAAGAATTATACACTTAAACTCCAGTATTTGAAGTTTTAAAAAAGCTATCATTTAAAATACAAAAAAATTGAAAATAGAGTCTTAGAATTTACTCATTTAAAAGATTTCTTCTTGATTATCCCTTCTGCTAGATCACTGAAATCAGTGGAACCATTCCATCTGATTTCCTTTGACTTTTCACCAAGGACATTTTCTTAAGCAAAACACTGGATTTGTCAAGGAGTGTTAGAGTCACGTATTAGCTGGCCTTGATCCCCTGATCCCGAACTCAAGTAACCACACTGAAGAGTTCATAAATTAAAGATTAGTCACTGATGGTATCACTGAGAGTTGTGCTTGAGCAAGGAAATCACATTTTGGATTCCATATTTGGAAGAGAACAGAGAGAAGTTAGATTTGCCATGTTATGAATGGTAGACTGCTTGGACAGGACACAGGAAAGATACACAGGCTAAGAGGAAGAAATATTCCATAATTTTTAACAGTAAATTAATTTTGAAGTCTGTTAAAATACTTATAGAGCTATTACTTTTAGATTCCACTTCTCTGCTTCCTACCTAACCAAGAAATTTCCCAAAAAATTAAAAAGAAAAAAGTGATCAAATCTTGCTTCTTTTAAATCCATAGCAAGGAAGATGTCTCCAGCACCCACAGCCCCATTAAATCTTTCAGCTCACATTCCCTTGAGTTCTATCAAAACACAAGCTACTCAAACACATTGCTTTGATCCTCAGGGTATGTCATGATGGAACAACCAAATTCAATAGTTTAAAACCTAGGTTTAAATTAAACAAGAAGAGTATTTGAGGTGTTGAATCTAGAACTTGCTATCTTCCTTCTTCAACTACATAGAAACTTTTTTGTTTCTACAAATTTTGATGAAAGCTTGCCACCTAAGACAAAATTATTTAACACAGGAACAAACAAATACAGTGCATTTCACTGCTAATGTCTTTTTCTTTCTGGAAATGAATAATTTAGGAGAAAGACACTTGTTTATAAAGTAGTGTCACATTATCTCCCAGGTGACAGGCATGCAGATACGAATCCCAACAGCAGCACAGAGCCATGACAGCCTATTGAAGTACAGTGCCATACATCAGACCTATTGGGATGCTCAGTTTCAAAACAAGAAATAACCATGGCACAAGAAGCATGTGGCTAAAGTAAAAACACTAGGAAACCGGTGTTGGAATGAATCTGACAAATACTCAGCCTAAAAATGTGCAGCTGACATTTTGATAACCAGCTTTTGAGTCCTGGAAATAAATCTATCTGTGCACAATAAAGCAGATAGGATGCAAGAGGAAGAAGAAAAAGATGGGTCAGCTGTCAGGAACAGCCATTTGCTTCAGCAGCTTAAAGAGAGTACCATCAGAACAGAGAAGGTAGAGTAAAAACACATCGTGGCCTGATACAGACACAACACCCAGAGTTCACTTTGGGTTGAAAATGTTGGCTGTATATGTGGCCATTTCACACATATATATGCAATCTTCCTCCTATCTTCAGTTGTTACTCACTGTAAATGACAGCTTTAGGAAAGTAACATCAAAGACAAAGGCAACAATTTAAAAATTAATTTTTATCACTTGCATTTTATAATTTTATTATTTCACAGTTTTCTTCGCTTGAGTTTCTTTTTCGTAACTCACTGTTTCTCAAAGCACTGCTAACACTGAAAGCACTCTAGTCCATGTCTAAGGCTTGCACTCTTACACCATTTCTTGCAAGAAGCTGTTGCTCTTGCAGTGGAGCAGAAGGCTGTGTTAAACACTACAAACTCAGCTTCACCCATCAAACCCAGACCATTGCTGTAACACACAGTGTGTTCCTCCTGGTCTGGTCAGTCAGTTTTCAACATTACGACAAAAATCAATAACCTGGTAGAAAGCCACAGTACAGTTTGCCTCTAAGAGCACTTTAAAGTACAAGCTTTCAGCTTTTGGTGTGTGTAAGCTGAGCCTTCCTGTCTTTCCTCTGAGTTAACTCTGCTCTGGAGGAAAGACAGGTTTAGTTCTACCAAACTTTCTATCCATGTCTACACAGTTCACAAGTTTAAGAATGGTATGTGGAAATAGTTCCCTATATACATGTAAAATTAGTTCCTTTGCTAAATCCATCATACAGTGGATTCATATTTGTTAATTTTAAAAATCAAGACAAGGAGTCTTGACAGAGATCCCCTTAGCAGTGCAAGAGAAAGATTTGCATTTTTATGGCAATATTTAAATACTTCATTTGCTAAATACACTGCTGTTGCACAGAACAAAACTACAAGATCAAAATATGCAGCCAAGTTTACTTACAGGTAGAAAGAATCATGTCTGATTATCCATTCATATTAAAATGAAAATGCAAACCTCTCTTCATCAGCTGTGCCAGTAAAAAAGCCCAAACTGAGCTCTTTGCTCTGATATGAAGCATGGTAAACCACAAATATTGCTTGACCACGCCTACTTACCTTTCATTTAAAAAAAAAACAAAAACCAAACAGAGTAGAAGGTGAAAAAATGGTCTGCTTTCTAGTATCAAACATTTTATAGAAAAAAAAAAAGTTATTAAACTGTTACCAGTAGGTCTCAATATTTCTTTAAAAAAAAAAGTAAAAAAGCCACAGCAGATGTAAATCACAGCATTTGGTTTTGTTCAGATCAATTTTTGACCCCAACATTTGAAAAAATTCAGTTATAATAAAAATGAGAGGAAGGGGTGAAGTTGCTTAAGGGTGAGTGAGCTCATCCAGAAGAAAGGATGGCACAGCATTTCAACCTGCCTTTGAAAGAGCAGGAGAGTCAGGAACACAGCTGCCTCCAGAAGTGTTCTGATCCTTTCTAAAATTAACTACCTAAGGCTACAGTCAAGTAAAAAAATTAATTCATCTAGAAACTGGCTGCCTTAGAGTTCCTGACATCCTAAGTATCAAGCCCAATACCAAGGCAGAATTTATCTTCAGGTATTGGGAAAAGGCAGGTGAAAGGGTCAGATTCAAAGCACCCGCCCCACTGAGAAAACTACTGCCAGAAGTTCACACAGTTAGGGTGTGCTTTATTATACAAATTATTGATAAACATTTAATTATTGCAAAGAAATAGGCTTAAGGTTCGTTGCAAGCAATTAATCTTCTCATTTTCCTAAGCTTCATTCGGGTTTTAAGGGAAACATTACTTACGACATGATGTATTGTTGAGTTAGCAACACCATACTTTGGAGCATCTTGAGAGAAAGTGTGGAAATGAGCAGTTAGGGAAGGAAAGATGTGTTTGGTTTACCTTAAATGTTCCAGATCGCTTTTTCCACTACTTTTTCTACTAGGTAGAATAGAAACCCTTAGATTTTCCTTTTTAACAATACCTCTTGGTATTGATTGGAGGGTGGTTTTGGACTCAACAACTTGACAGGTTGGTTTGCATGCTTGGAATAATCTTCTGAGATTTTGTCATTAAGGAAATAGGCATTTGAACCTTTTCTGGCAGCCTGTAGCTTTTCAATAGTATAGCATGAGAAAAGGAAAACTTCCTCCAAGAAAGAGGAGGCTTCCTCCTTTCAAACACAAAGGCAAACATTAAGCAAAGCAGTCTGGAATCTAAACATCTCTAAAATTGATTACTGAAATACTCAAATGCAAGAATGATGGAATGTATTAAGCTAACTATGGTTACTCTTAATAATTTAATTGGAAATAAACTTCACCATACTTCTGACTACTTGCAAAAAAAAACTTTTGGTGCAATCTATTTATTATTACACATAGCACAACAGCACAAGTAACAACAGAAAATTAAAACATTTAATAGAGCTACTTAGAAGGTGACTACAGTGAAACAGGAGTACCAATACTCCTCATATGCACTGCTACAAAGTTAGGTTAACTGAAGGAGGCTTCAGTAAGACTGTGGAGAGCTTAGCCTCCAGTACAGGGGACAGGGTGTGTACTTCTAAGGAGAGTTCAGGTAACGCTGAACATTTCATCATGGCCAAATTCATTTAAACATGTACTCATTCTACCATATATATATAAAGAGACAGAGAGAGTGTATGTATACACACCAAAGTGTATATATGTATATACCTATACATCCATATATGCCACATTCATGTGAACAATTAGTTTGACTTATAATGTGTTGACAGTAAATTACAGGCTACAAATTAGTTGGTTCCAAACAACAGTTAACATTCAGTTTATTTACACCACATGCAGTATGATATCTTCTGTTATGAACAGAAAGGTTAGACCACTGTATGTACAGACAACAGACAGAAACACGAGCCCTTCTTAAACACACTCAAGAATTTCTTTCATTTACAACCCCCTGTATAGAATTGTGTGTCTGAGAGAAGGAAGGACAAATTTGTGCTTGAATATTTCAAGACAAAAACCCCCCACTTTATATAAATAAATGCATTCAATTTATATATTTACAGTACATACAGCATATAAATTACTTTATAATTAATCAAAAACATGGTAACATGTTTCACTGACAGCCAGTTGTGCTGAACCTTGGACTTATTTTTCATTAGTAACATGAAGACTAAGCATGGGAGGTCTCTGGTAAACCAAGTTTACAATGACTCCAGGCATACCATGGCTCATGAAGCAGAGCTTTTAGAGTGTTATGCTAAGTTGAGGGCTGTGCTGGTAACAACTTACTATGTGCAAATGAAAGAGATGGCTTTTATCTTCTTGATAAATGCCCATCAACCAAGAAAAATAATGTTTCTGGAGAATCTCTGAAAACATTTCAGTGTCAGTAAAAAGCCATTTATAGATACCTTCCATTTTTAAGTATGCAAATCACTACTAATGCTACTGCCCATGTGAAGAGAAACCCAAAAATATGGACTGTATGTACATGAACCCAACCCACAAAATGCAAATGAGGTTCCTGGCCTCTGGCCACATTTTCTCCCTCCTTAAAGAGCTCAATTTTGCATCTATGCAATGCTGACTTTTCAGAAAAAATATAGAGATTGCTAATATTGCTGAAGATACTGTGCTCATATCCCAACATCATGTAATACCCTCTTTGTTCTGGAGTGCATCAGACATTACAGGTTCCCCACATTGCTTAGCAGCACCCAACAGCTTACAGGATCAAGCTCTTAAAAAGAAACTATGAAGCCACACATCTCTGGGAAGTGCCTTATTTCCTCTGCTTGTGCTGCTGTTGCCTGTTTTCAGAAACCATCTTCACCCTCTGCAATGTCAATGATTGCATGAAGCAACTCTTCAAAAGTTGGACGTTCCTCTGGTTTCTAAAAATAAAAAGCATGCAGTTGTGATTTGAAATCAATAAAGTTGTGTTGATTTTGATAAATTACTGGTCATGTCATCATTCTTTGGTGAGTAATTTAGCATTTCATTGGGTATTAAATCTAAAAATATTTCCTTGTCTGGATTTTGGGATGTGTCACAATCTCAGTAAGCAACACCTTTTCTTTATGCTTTGAAAAAATCTCAGTAAGTAACACCTTTTCTTTATGCCTTTGTTGGACTACACTCTTCATAGAATTCATTATTTTGCATAGTTTTACACCTTTTTTATTTTTCTTCCCCATCCCACCCTTCCCCACTGAACTGCTCCTATCTTTCTTTATGCAAGCTGTTCATGCTCCTAAGAATTCTGGGTGTCATTCTCTGATGCCGCTTTTATATGAACTTTATTTTCTGACCTCTGAAATGAGAAATTATTTGTTACTAAATGCCTTCACATACTTAATCTAACAGTTCATTTATTTCATAGAAATTTCTTCAATGTTTTATCTTATCACAGCTCTAGCTCAGCAGCAAACCAGGAGGAGATCTTTCTCTTAAGAATAAGCACATGAATAGCTGAGAGACCTGCACTCAGAATGCTGCTCTAGAGAAGATAACTGCTGTTTCTAGATCAACCTTCATTTCAATTCAAAGACAAAAAAAATATATATAAATACATACCTCCTGCCAGCACATCATCATCATTTCATACATCTGCTTACAGGCCAGTTTGGGCCGATACAAGCGATGTCCTTGGCTAACCATTGTTACCACTTCATAATTGGAGCTTTTTTCAAAGGGCATTTTTCCTTCTGTATATACTTCCCACATTAAAACACCTGGGGAAAAAAAAAAGAAAATAACTAACTTCTTAAACATACATGTTTATTTTGAGCCCTGGACTCAAGCTTTCTGTTAGCTAAATAGTTTGAGATGCATATTCTAGACAGTTTTTGCATATGTCATCACTGAAAACATCTTATTCTAGTAGCATGGGTTTTAATGAATAACAGAACTAAACATGTCTGTGGAACTTTATCACCAATAAAACCATGGCAAATGGCTTCTCTGAGCTTCTTCTCAGATGTCTGAATCCTCACCAATAACTGGAGCTTAGCTACTATTGATAAAATATAAAAACCACTTTCTTTCCAAGATGAATATCTTACCAAATGACCAGACATCTGACTTGCTGCTGAATCGGCTGTAATTAAAGACTTCTGGGGGGCACCATTTCACAGGAAATTTAGCCCCTGAAGAACTTGTGTATTGGTCATCAAGGACATACCTAAAAAAACAAAGACAAAAACAAAACAAAACAAACAAACAAAAAACAACAAAACAAAAACAAAACCAAAAAAAGACAGATTATATATCTTCCCATCAGCCTCCAAACCTGCAAATTTTAATTTAGATTTGGATTGGAATATTAGATGCTCATATTGCCACCTAATGGCCATGGGCATTAGCACCACACAATAAAAATAGCTTCCCTGGGGCAGTACTATGGCTCCAACCACGACTCTTTTCATATTACCCCCAAGTCCTTTCTTGGGATTTACTGGCTATACAACACTGCTCTAAGCCACCTGCAAGTTAAAGTCTCTATTATGAGAGAAAATTAGGGAAAAGCAGAAATTCCACGTTCTGCTTTTCACCAGCCAGTCTGAGTTCAGTTGTCAGGGGACATAGAAGCTTGGCAACACAGAGATGTGGCAAAAGTCAAACCACGGTGCTTTAACACCTTTCTTGGAAGAGCTGCTCCCACCACTGCCTCACCAACACATCACCCACGCAGGTGCTAACAGGGGCAGGAAATGAACCCCTCTCAGATCTCAGCATCTCCCAGCCCTTCAGCTAGCACAACTCTGAACCAGCTGTCCCAAGAGAATCCCCAATTCACTGAACAGCCTCTTTCTAACATCTGTTTACCAAAATACAGATTAACTATTATCGCTGCAGCAGCTCTGCTCTCTGAAACATAAGCTCTGTCTTTTTTAAAAGAGTAAGGATATTAACACTGAACAAGCAAGCATTAAAGGCACTAGAAAAGAAAAAGGCAAAACAAATCCCATCAAACAAAATAAACCCCTAGAGAGATCAAAAAAGACCATTTTTGTATGCAATTTTGCTTGGTCTGTGTTGCCTTTTGGCTAAGTACAAGGGTTAGCTGAATTTTTCCAAATCTCCATAAATACCTTTGTACACTCACACATACCTTGTCATTCCAAAATCTGAGACTTTGACCACTCCTGAGTCGCTCACCAAGCAGTTCCTGGCAGCCTGCAAGGAGAATGGTTAGAGCCAGAGGAAAAATTTGGAGTCTCTTGCAGACAAATTACAGCAATCTAATCAGGTCTTTGTATTCATTGCTTAGCAAGTTAACCCATTTACCCAGTTCAGTGGTGCATTCTTATTATACAAAGTACATGTGTATCTCCTCTTGATAGCACCATTTTCACAACTATACTACTGTGTAAAAGATCACCAGAAAAAAATTATCATCTCATGGGATTAAAGTGTGGTGAAAATGGCACAGAAAGGAGATAGGCCACTATATCAGCACAAACAGCTACTATTTATAAAAATTTCAGAGAGGTTTTATTCCATTTTCTTGGGAGAGAAAAATCTCTCATGATTTTCTGTACAGACCAGTTTTAAACTTGACTAGACCACAAAGAGCCAACTTCGTCCACTCAATTTTCTGCAAGAACAGAAGCAGTTGCAAACAAATAGGCCATTTCAAAAAGGAATAGGAATGTTCAAAAATGAAAATCTTGAAGAGCAGTGTATTGCCTAATGGGATGTTACCAGGTCTCTGTGGATAAAGCTGTTTCTCTCCAGGTACTCCATTCCCTCACATACATCTTGGCACATAGTAAGCAGAGTGTCTTTAGTCAGAACTCCCCGTTTCTGTCTCAGGTAATTGAGAAGGCAGCCATGCTCCATGAACTCTGTCACGATGTAAATGGGCCTCTGTTGTGTGCACACACCATACAGCTGAACTAGTTTAGGATGTGTTAGCTTCCTGAAAAGATTGAGATCATGTCATTATTACTTCCTCCACACAGTGCTAGTTCTGCAGCACACACAAGTGCAGAAATACCACCTCCCCAGGATTTATTTATAACCAGTAAAGAGCATCAGAGGCCTAGGACTGGAAATCAAAGTGCCAAGCACACAACTCACATCATGACTTTAGCTTCTTCAATGAAGTCCTCTTCATACATGGCACCTTCCCGAATTGCCTTGATGGCCACTTTGTACTGTGCCCTCCACTTGCCAAGGCGTACCACGCCAAACAGACCACTGCCCAGCTCTCTCATGAATGTCAGTTCTGAGGGATTAATCTCCCATTTCTCTGTACAACAAAACAAATTAATCAACAGTTAAGGAACCTACTGAGCTGATAGAGGATAAGGAAGAGGAAAGGGAAACTGGACTAGGAGCAAATTAAGGAATTTAAGTAGAAAATGTCTGAGAATTAACTTGAAAACTGAACATTTCTATACATCACAAAACAAACTTTTAGCTGACGTGACCTTTAAGCAACTCCTGACTAACACAGAAGTCAAAATTCAAACTTTCCTGAGGCCAGTAATTACATACTGATACTATCAGATTTGATTTCAACAAAATGTCGCCGCAGAAAGCTGTGCCAACACATAGAAGTTGCTCACATCACCATGCTTGAAAAACGGCTATTCCAAATTTATATTTTAAAAAAGTAACCCCTCAACAAAGATCAAAGGGTCAAGTTTGAGTCAGAAGTCTGGAGACTAATGAAGGAACCAAAGGCATAGCTCTTTAGTAAGGCAGAGCTCAAGGTATCCATGGCAGAAAGCATGGAGGAAAATACCAAATTCCCCTGGAGCACCAGTGACACATTCTGCCTCTCCTCACAACTGTCTCTGGCACCCGTGGTGCCTCTGCATGCTGATACTCTGTGCAAGGGTCTTGAAATACCCTTCCAGCTCAGACCAGCATAAGTTCATACAGCCAATCACAGCGCAGAATCAGATCTTCTCAAAACTTTTAGAAAGTATTGTAGCATCTCAGCATACATAAAATCGTTACAATACACGTAGATGAACAAACAGGCAATCACCATAGCTGAATCCTGCTGTTGTTGGTGCTGCTGTCTTCTTTGGGGTCACTGGGTAACGCAGCCTGGTAACGAGACCTGAGGGTCAATGATAATTCAAGAGACAGTTTACTTCTGAAACAGCACCAGGCAGCAACTCAGCCTCTTGTTCACTACAGACTCCAATTAAAGATATGTAGAAAAATCAGTTATAATAGATGAAAAGTGGGAGTATGTTTTGGGGTGTATTTTCCAGAATGTCATCAGGAAATGCTGGGCTATCTGAGTTTGATGTAAAGATCTGGAAACTATAGCTCATGAGCGAGATTTACGCACAGACCAGACATGGAAAAAAAGTATTAGTACCTGTGCTTTGAACCCAATTCCTATATTCTCCCCATTCCATCATACAGTGGGCAGAGACCAGCATGAGCCATCACTTATGGATCTGAAGTGGAGTAGGGATTTTCTAAACAACTCCTTACTGTTCTCAACTGTTTGCTGTATGGGAAGGTTAGATTATTTCATGTGGGAGTGACCAGCAGGTAAAAAGGTAGGGCCTGGAGAGTGTTCTGGGGAAGTATCATCCCTATCCATCTGCTGGGGGTTACAGGCAGCTAATAGAAGCACTATGTGGAGCTAAGGGAACAATTTTTCCTGATTTGATACAACTAATCTTCTGTTACTCTTCAACTGTTACATTTTAGACATCCCAGATATATATATATATATATACATACACACATATACACGCACACACAAAAACCTTTCAAATTACTGTCTATATTGAAATGATGTGAAACTGCAGTGTTTCATGTATTCCCTGAAAAGGAAGGGTCCACAAACGCCCCCAAAATTTCATTAAAACAATAAAATGTCTCAAACTCCTTTTCAAATCAACCTTAAGTGACAAAGAATCCAATCCATCTACCTGCTGCATTATGGCTGTGATATTCAATTATTTCTGGAATGGAGTTAAAGAGATGTTTTTCTGCGAGGTAGTACTGTTTTGGTGATGTCACTGTTTCTTTTATATGATAGTGTCTTATTCCTGAGGAACCTTCCCTGGAAAATTAATAACAACAATAACAATTAGTAAAAATATCAAGTCACTTGCTGTGAATTTTTTAAGAGGAGCACATTGACAAGGAAAAGTAAACTGAAAGAGCCAGCACAGGTGCCCAGTACCACACACTTTGGGAATAGCTTGAATATCAAACATCCTAAGCACTGGCAACTTGCCTTCATCTCACTGCTCAAATCAAGTTGAAGATTAACCCAGGAAAGGTTAATTTGCAGCCCAGTGAGCTCCCCAGTCCAGCTCACACATGCGGACACAAAAGCAGGTTGGCAGGAGAGAAGCGACCAAATGGGGTGGGACAGCAAAACCTCCTCCTTTGGGTGAGAGTTAAGGTCTACACTGGATTAAACCAAATGGGACCTAACCATGGAATGGAGAAGTTTGTGCTAGTCACCCATCTTTTCTATCACAGCAGCCCTTATTTCTTTATTGAGCCTTCTCTTGGCTTTCCCCCAGCCAGTGAATTTGGATACAGATACAAACAGATTCAGACGAGACAAGGTGTGCAGAAAAGCCACAGAAACTCACCCTCCAAATTTTGTATAAAGGGAAACGGTATAGAGGCCAGGCTGACTGGAGTCTCTCACCACAAAACCACCTTCTTTATCCTAAAACACAAGCACATTGGCAGTTTTGTGCAACTGGTTTTAAGCTACATGATTCTTTCACTTGGTTCCAGGATATGAACTTGCCAAAATAAGCCTTTGCTTTAACTAAAGCAGCTATTTAAAGTGAATTTCACAGTTGATACTGCAAGGCTGATGTGCTCACCTCATTTCTGAGGAGCTGCTCTGCCTTGCTTCTGTTCAGGTTTCGGCTGTACCACCTGCAACACAACATCAGAAAATAAAACTTCCCCAAGGTGCATGATTTACCTAAAATGCTTTAAGCAAAGTATTATGAAGCTAGAGATTAAATCATTTTATGATAAATGAAGATCAAGAATTGAACTTTAGATAATGTGCAAAAATCAGTCTCTACTACACTGTGCAGTTATCCTATAAAAAAGCTCTGAAACAAATCCATGGAGATCCCACAAAAGCCCATAAAACTTAGGGACTGATGTAAGTTTTTAGAAAAACCACTTGTCAAACACGTCCAGGCTGATGACAGTAGTTGCTGTGGAGAGAAGCCCAAGGGGAAGGCTGGCAGCCCTGGGGAAGCAGCTGCCTGCATACCTGTCAAACCACCTGTGGAGCTGGCTGTCAGACTGCTCTATCATTCAGTATTTCCATACTTCTGGGCTCTCAGGAAGGACCCACCTAGCAAAGGGGAGGCTCAAACTATGAATTAAGTGTCATGGCTGCACATCTCTGAGCTCCGTGCTGCATGGGCAGGTTAAAGCAGCTGCAGAAGTACTGGCATGTCAGCCAGTCACAGAGAATAATAAAAAAAAGGAAAACCAGGCAGTTTGCAAATGGTGTGGTGCAGTTGTTTTGAGCTATGCTGTTATTTCGGTAACCAAGCAGGGAAGTGGCACAGCAGCCTTTAATCAGATTCTGCCTGTTCTGGAGATAGTGGTTTGTTGCGCTTGGTACATGACCTAGAGTAATGCTCCCTGGACTGCACAGAGACTCAGAATTTCAGCCCCAAGGTGGTAAAAGCACAAAGTGGCTGGACCAGATAAGGCAGTCCTTCCTTCCCTTTCTGTCAGCCCTGCAGCCCAGCCCAGAGCTGAGCAGAGCTCTTAGCAGAGCGTCTAAGATAAGAAAGCAACAAAGAATTCCATCTAGTCAAGCTAAGGGCAAAATCCCAGATGAAATTCTGCCTTCTGTCAAAACATGGCAAGTAGGAGCTGTATGTAGCTGAGAGTAAAGTTTTGGAGCTACTAATGTAGCTTTGAAATTTGGTTTTATTTATTATTTTCTTACTGCTCCATTTTATCTAAAAGTTGTGAGGTATGTCTTAAATTCTCAGGCATAACAGTTTATCCTATAATGATTGAGTATCAAGAACAGGTTTGGAGACTATCATGTTAAATTTTACCCTGATGTTCTAAATAAGTACTCCCTAATTAAACATCAACTGGAAAAAGCATTAAAAAAATAAAAGCTAGACATTTATAACTGGTACATTACATGCATACACTGAAACCTGAAATGCATCAAATTACATATTTCCTTGAAAACCAGAGCTTCCAAAATATCCAGTCTTTTATGTTTATTTGAAGGGATTTCCACTGTTTTCTCCTCCACTGTTTACTGCTGCAAACTTTGGACAGACATGTCACTTTACTATTAAAACAACATTTAGCACACTTAAAATGGGTAAACTTCCTTCAAAGTTTCCTTTGCTCCATCAGAAAATTAAGAGGTTTTTTTTTTTTGCTTTAATCATGGTAGCCTAAATACTACATGCATGATGGCTGTCTCACTGACTTGACTCTACATTATATATCCCAACATAATCAATGAGGAGCATCTGAAAAAAATATGTCTATTTCAGTTGTTTAAGTTTAACCTCTAGGTGCTACCATATGTGAACAGTTGCTTTCAAAATGCTGAAAATACACTGTCATTCTTGAAGCATAGGTTTCATTTTACGATATTCCAAATTTTATTTCAAGCATTCACTTACTCATATTGATCAAGGTTGTTGGACTTCTTTCCTGTTACATAGTTGCTTGGAATATATCCTTGTTTTCTAAAAAAATACAGACTATATCATCAGAGTGAAAACATGCAAAATGCATGCCTAGAACACAGTTGTTTCATTTTGCTAATTACCCAAAGTCTCTCAATGTAATTTATTAATTACTGACTCACCCACTCTACTACTGAATGTTCAGAAACTAATTTTCCACATCAGCATTTCCTCATTAACTTTCAGCACCCCTAGAAAAGTGTCATGGGCAGTAGAAGTGTCCAAGAAAACCAGCAGAAGGGGTGAAGGAGAGTGATCAATTCTCTGCTGCTCTGTCACTCTTCTGCACTCAGAAGTCCCAGTCAGTCACGGGAAATACGTTTGGAGCCTGACACGGCCTGATAACTCACAATTACCCATAACATATGGCAACAGGAACCTGATAAATATTGAAATATGAAAACTTTCATCTTTGAAACCGCAGGGAAAATTCTAATACAGGGAATGTGAAGTTGTAGTCATTACAGCATCTCACTGCAATTCTCTCTCAACTTATTCAAAGATCGTCACTAATGATCCAGCTATTAAATAAAATGATGCTTATTCAAGTCTGGAAGTCAGAGCCTGCTGAGCTAAATGTTAACCATATTGCTTCCTAATGACGGGGTTCCCCAGGGAAGTGCGAATACTTTACCAGTCTAGTGAGATTTTAAAGGATGGTTGGTGCTTTAACTGGGGAACTATAAAACTGGAAAGGAAACATAATTGGAATGGCTTCTAGTTCTGCAACTGTCTTTGCACTCGGGTCCCACAATCTACCTATCAAGTACTGCACTTTAAAAAATTGGTTTCTCCATGAGAATATATGGATGAAATTTCAGATCCTGGGCCTAATGTAGGGTCTAACGCAGTTATTGGTTGACACATAGTCAATATAAACTTCTACAATAGACTTATGAACTTTATAACAAAACACAAGGAACTCATTTTTACCCGTATTTGTCTCTTGCCTTCCACCAATGAATGTCATTCTTCTCAATCACTGTATATTCTTCACCTTTCTGTAACCTTAAATCATGGTGTTCTGTAGGTTCAAAGTCATACATTGCTACCACTATCTCCTCCTCTTCATTGCCGTTTTCTTCAACTGGAGGAACAGGTGGTGGAGGCCTCCGCTGGAAACAACACAACATTATTAAATTATCTTCCCACGCTGCTCCATCTTCCCACCCCACTCACCCTTACCATCACACCAGTGCATCCTGGAGGCAAAAGCTGGGCTAGTCCTGTGGTGGCCTGGGGGGCAGCTGGGGTCTGTGGCAGCAAGCCACGCAGGTGCCATCCATGGGGCTGGTGTGTGCCGCAGCCCTGCAGCTGCCAGTAAAGAGCAAAGTTGGCTGGCATCTGCTTTTTGCCAACACCTTCCACCAGCAGTACAGATACAGCTAATAGATGCAGCTAAATTTCAGTGGGATTTTTTTACCCTGACATAGAGCATGATGCCCATTGATGCATACAGAAATAGACCTTTGCTCCAGGATACAGCAAGCATTTTGAGGAAAGCACTTTTTCAAAAAGCAGTAATTATCTATTCAATATTTTAAAGATTAAAGATTCTACCTACCGCACTTTTTTCTGGCATTGAAGAGGACAATCTCACTACATCTAGAAACCAAGCACAGGAGAGGATTTATGCCTATTCACTTAGGTAAAAAGTTTAAAACTAAATAAAAGGTTTAAATCTCAATTAGGCCTGAATAGCTTAACAGGCCTTGAGTATGGCTTAGAAATTCAGAAATTAAGCTAAAGGAAAAATTATTAAATATTCTTGCAAAAACATCCTAAATCAGCCAGCAGGTTACATTGACCACAGATTTGGCAACACCTGTGCCACACCAGAGCATGCCATAGAGATCTCTGAACCAGCCTTCTGATGCAGAAATTTATGAGAAATAAAAAATGATAGAGATATAAAAGGCATAAGAAAATGAAGCAGTGCTCTTGTCACCATGATGATCTAAAGTCTGTTAGTATTAACATCTTCCCTTTTAAAAATTAAGCCCCTGACCCTTGCTTTGCTAAATAATGCATAACAGTTGTATGTATTTTCTTATTACATCTCTCAGATCCAAAATTATTTTTCTCCTGCACTGCTTTTTTTTATGTACTTAAAAGGTTGAGCTACAGGTCATGCTTTTCTTTTTGCTGAATCAGATCAGCCATGAGCCACTGTTTATTCTGCAAGTCTTCTAATGCAACTACATCCCCAGGTCCCCCTGATTGCCTGTGCAGACATAAGAAATTACTGGGTGCCACAGATTTAACTGGGAGGTAAGCAATGGCTCAATTTCTTTCCCTACTACAGAATTTTCCTTAAATGGAGGACTGAATAATTACTAGATCCTTTGTTGGACAATATTGCAGTGTCACAGCAGTGCACACTACTGCATCCACCACTGTTGCAATCTGGATGCTGGAAGCTGTGGTGCCTACAGAAGTCACAACTCATCCAGGTTCAGGGTAGGGACATTTACAGACCTCTGAGGAAATTCAGTCCAGTGTCTGTAAATGCATTCAACCTTCTTGTATCATTTTTAGCTTGGTGTAAACACTGAGTGCAATGCAGCTATTATTCTTTCACATGGATATGCAGAGGTTTTAATAACTAACTGAAGAGCTAGCAAGATTTGTAGCTGAATCTTTTTCACTGTAAGGTTTTATCCTCAGTCTGAGTAACTGGTCAAATAAGTTTCAAAGGGGAGAAAAAAAACAAATTAAATTCAGCAACTTCAATAATTCCTTTCAGATTTCTCTAAACTTTTTTTTTTCAAGAATATTTTGCTGGCTTTTCTATTTTTTACAGAATACTTGGCAATTAATTTTAGGCACAGTATCAATTGACTCTGCTCTATAAATTTGCCTAATACCCAGGGCATTCAGATGTGATGACAGAATCATATAAAAAAGGCAGAAAAATATGCCAGAAGAACTCATAAGAAAGCATATGTACTTACTGTTTTCAAAAAGACTATATTTTTCACAGCCAGGTGCTAATTTTTCTGTCTGTCTGCAGCATTGATAAATTCCCTCTGTCCAGAATTTAGGATGATATTTTACCATTATATTGCTGTTGTTCTTTATTTCTACAGGAAGAAAAACAGCATATATTGAAATACACAAAAAAAAAAGTCCACAAAGGGTAACTTTTAATACGTATTACAATATCTTTGACGAGAGGCATAATCTTTGCTTGCCCTTACTTTAGCACAGCTTCTCTTCTTGCAAGTTTACATGGAGGTGATACAACAATCAGAGGATATTTAGGGTGATAACTTTATTCCAGAGGGGCATACCACCCTCCCCCCTTACACTAACCCTCCTAGCAGGGGTTTGGTGCATCAATAAAAGGAGACCCTGCGTCACTGGAATCAGCCAGGGAGCTATGTGGGCTTTGGGA
The DNA here is from genome assembly GCA_013400175.1 of Phainopepla nitens. Classification (NCBI taxonomy): domain Eukaryota; kingdom Metazoa; phylum Chordata; class Aves; order Passeriformes; family Bombycillidae; genus Phainopepla; species Phainopepla nitens. The sequence goes on along the minus strand of VXBQ01017162.1, from coordinate 271,192 downwards.
GCTCTGCCTCCTCCTTTGTTACTGTTACAAGTGGCTCAAATTCATCTACAAACAGTGTTCTGGAGGAAAAGACAGCTGATATTCATCTCTGTTCTGTGGTACAATTCATCATTTTGGCCCAGAAGGCTCCTTACCCCATGCTATGGGCTTGCTGAGTTTCAGAGGTCACTCCTTGCCCTCTGATCCCCAGTCAGAAATAATTTCTTATTACTTTACAGACCACCTGTAATTAATGTGAGCATCTGATGGTGAGAGAGGGAATTAAGAAGCTAACAAAAAAACCCCTTAACTCACTGTGAAAGCAACTACCTGATCATATCTCAGCACAGATACCGCCTATCATTTTACGTCAGCTTAAGGCCCACAATGTTGTCTAGCTACATCCAAACAAAACTTTCCAGTGATGCCATCAGCTATCTTGGATAAACTTTTTAACTCACTCTGCAAAAGCAGAGTCAAATTCTGGTTGCAGCTGCGCTTCACAAAATCAAACCAAATCAGTCTGAGTATCTGAGGCTCTCAGCACCCATTACCACACCCTGCATATGCAAGCGATGAGCCGGCCCAATAAAAAACTAAAATTGGTTGATATAAGCAGCAGAAACTCTACCATCTTATTTTTGTAATTTGTTGTGGGTTGATGCTAGCTAGCTGCTAAGCATCCATGCAGACACGCACCCACTCCTACAACTCTGGGATGGGAGAAGGAATAGAAAGAACAAGAGATAAAAAGCTTTTGGTTTGAGATGAAGATAGTTTAATAACCGAAAGAGAGAAAAAAAAAGAACCCAGAAGTAATGTAAAGTAAATCATTCACCATCTCCCACAAGCAGCCAGCCAGCCCCTGTGCAGCGGCCAACAGGGAAGGAAAAAACCCTAATCCCTGTCTTCCTCTACCCCAGTTTTTATTGCTGAGCACAATTTGATATGGCCTGGACATATCCCTTTGGTCAGTCCAGGCCTGCTGTCCTGGCCGTGTCACCTCCCAGCCTCTTGTCCACCCCCAATCTACTCACTGTGGGGGCAGAGGAGGAAAAAGGCAAATCCTCCATGCTGTGCAAGCACTGCTCAGCAGCAACTACAACACTGGTACGTTTTTAACACTGTTTTGGCCACAAACCCAAAACACAGCACCAAGTTAACTCCAACCCATGCAGACAGCTCAAGCAAAGGTATCTGCTTATGTCAGAGTTTAAGTATAAGCAATTCCCATTACCTTCTTTCAGGTTCCTCACCCACTGATCCCGGCTTTGTGCACTCGGCGCAAAAATATAAAGAGTATTAGCATCATATACAACCTGGAGGGGAGAAAAGAAAATCAAAATACATTCAACCTCATAATGTTAATTCATTTCTTCCTAAAAAAACAGAGGAAGCAGAACAAGACAAATGACTGTTACATTTGGCAAAATTAGTGTATTCAGGCACAAAATGCAGAAACTAGGAAAGGTTTATTAAGGTTTATTTTTCAGATATGATGTTTTCAGAAGAATTAGGAAGGATTTTGTAATGGTATATTATCTTGTCAGCATTCCTTGAAATGCTTGCTTCACGCTTGGCTTTGCTCATTCTTCATTATGTATTTTCTAAAAACAATTCAATTTAATGCATGAAAGCTACTTTGTAATCAGACATTCTCCCACCTGATTCAGAATTCTTCTGGAGTGACTCTTTTATTTCTCCACTGCTTGTATTGGCAGAAAGCAAGTATTGCTCTGGGAAAAATGGATCAGAGTCACTGTTGCCCCTCTCCAGCAGTGAGGGATTCCTCCTCACTCCAACCATTCCCTCTATAGTAAGGAGGCACAGCATCCAACCCCCACATTTTTCTTTTTCCCCTCTAAGCACTTTGTTTTCTGTGTTCATTTCCCATTCAATTCACAACGAAAAGTAAGAAAAAAAAAAGTCAACAAGATTTATTTTGATTTTTTTATTCCTACATAATTTCATGGTAATTAGATTTAATTTAATGTGAAAGAAAGAAGAGAGGGAAATTGGGCTGTCAGATCACTTGTTCCAGCAGAAGACCAGGGCAGGGCTGTTTCCAGTCAGAATTCAAGCTGAGAGGGTGAGGAAAAGAAAAAGACCAAGTGTATGTGGTCCAGCTCCCAAGGGAAGGGACTGAAAGGTCAGCAGAGCTTGCAGGAGATGGGTTTTAACCACTGATCCTGAACTACCTCCTACAGGCCCAAAAGAGACAGAGAATGGGCTCATTATTTGGAATTGACAGTAATTTTAAGGGCAGTTATGTCCAAATGATTTGGCGTTGTTGAAAAGAGCACTATAATTTATGTATTTTGTATTAAAAAAACATACCTGAAAAGGATATTTATTTTGACATGGAATAATACCATCGCTTTTTACAACTTCTACACATTTAATCCTTGAAATATCCACAGATCCTTTTCTGTATTTTTTCTGTAAGAGAAAAGAAAAAAAAATTTGTAAAAAGATAACCAATTTATCTAATTCTCTTTTTTGTTTCAGCAGAGACATCTTGAATTCTTTCCCACTTATAATAGTCATTTCACTTTATGAAATGTTAATGTGACTTTATGTGACTTTAACTGGAGTTGTCTGAAAACTGAAGGCATAAAGATCTATACTTGTGAAAATGCACTGACTACAGTAAATTTGCTTAGTGAAAAGTACCAATTCTTTACATAGAAAGTTTCCAATCAGATGTTATTGTAGGTTTAATATACTCCTCTTTACAAAAATAACTTGAGAAAAAAAGAAGTGCTTCCCCCTTGCTGAGTTTAAATTATGATTAAAGCTAGTATCATCTCAAGTCCTCCCTTTGCTGAAGTGCTCCCACCATTTAGAGGCTTCTGCTGTGTTCCACTAAGGTCCCAGAGAAATTTGGATGCTAGACAGGCAACACAAGTCCCTGATGAGACAGAAAGCACAAGATACAGATGTAACCCCAGACCAAAGTGGGGTCTGTACTGAAGGAACTTTTTTGAAAAAGGTTAGCAGAAGCCCAGAGAAGCAAAGTCAAAAGCACAGACTAAATCTGAAAAGATTTAGTCACCTACACTGATAATTATGAGCATTTTGAAGAAGGCATAGGTGCTCAGCAGGTGCTGCACAGTACATGGAATGACAGTGTAGCTCAACACTCTAGAGAGGCAGTCCCTTGGAAGGGCAGCTGATAATGAGAGGCAGGTGTACTGGATTTCAGTCTACACTGAAATCCACAGAAATACTATATAGTGCCACCTCTCACTTTTGGGACAACCAAATATATAATATTTCCTCACCTCTAATACATAAATTCCTCACCTCTAGTAAGAGAGGAAATTTCTACTGCAATCTGGAACAAAACAAAAGCAGCAGCAGCTCATGGCTGGTACTGAATTAATACACATCAAAAAAATTGATTTGCCAAGCCCATCCAGAACATCCAGTCCAGAGTACATCTTATGAAAGACTGACACAGTTCACCCAATGTGGAAATAATTAGCAATTGCTGAATTATTTGAGATATGCCAATCCTTACTCAGCCCCTCTCTTGGGGATGGCAATTTTAGCCCAAATAGCAGAAGTCTGGTACAACCACAAGCAACTCAAAACACAGTCTTGTAAACAGAAGGAAAGAACAACTTCAAATACAGCAGTTATGATTCCATTACCCTAGAAACACTATAGTTAATTACCCGTGAACTTTCATCAGCACTTAAAATGCATTTAGCACTCTGAGCCTAGAATAGTGCAGAGAAAACATACATGAAGAATTCATGTACATCATGGTCAGCATCAGGAAGAATGACAAGGGATAAGTTCAGATAAAGCTGCAACTGTTATTTGTTACCAGAAAAACCAACACAAACAAGAGAGATGGGTTTTTTAAGAGAAATCTATGGGGGAATTAGGCACTTTAACCAACCATAAAGAAAAAAAGTAAAAACATAAATGTTACCATGAGCTGTACTGTACAAAGATTTATCAAATAACAATAAAAACCAATTTTGTACCAAGTATGCAACCCTGGATTTTTTTACCAAAAATAATGTTAAGTTTTCTATTTATTTTATGTTGGTCACTTCCAAACTTGAGAATATTCTATGGTATCCCCTTATATGAACGTTGACTCCCCAAAGTAAAACACACATTCATGCAAAAGCCAGAAGTTGTTACTGACATCCACACCACTTGGCAGAGCAGGCACTACTGCCGCTCCCTGTCCTTGCCACCGTGTGGCTTACCTGCCAGTTTCAGGGCTGCCAGATTAGCCAAGGCAGAACAGGAAGGTCCAAATGAGATCAGCCTTTTCATGAACCCCAGGATTCAACACTCCACATAACTGTGCTGAAGACACCTCTCCAGAGGTCTTTCTTGCACAACAACATGCAAGGAAGAAGAAACACTTACCACTCCCGCAATTTTTCTACCCTGCTTTCAGTGTCCAGAGGGGTACTCAGACTGCTTGGATCTCACCTACTGATAAACTGAGGTTGCAGGATAGACAGACAATACACATTGGAGGGGGGTTTTGTATCCAGAATCACAGAAATCCCTTAGAGGAACACACTGTTATTTTATCTGAATCCCCCTCCTCCTGGGCTCAGAGATTTTCACGCCAATTCTGGCATTCAGTGAGCGCTCACTCTGAGGACACTGACAGGAGGACAAAGGACAGGCGTCCAACTAGATAACCATCTAACACTGGGGGGGGGGAAACATAAAGGAATTCCCCTGATGTACAGCACATCATTCTAGTAATTGTATTTCCTAAGTCATACCTTTGTATGCTTCCATGATTTAGGTTGGCTCAGTTTGCTTCCTCACAAGATGCTAAACTAAGCTAACACAAAGCTAACTCACCTTACAAGTCAATCCACCTTATTAAACCTAATGTCAGGGAAAAGTCTTATGGTTTTGCATATTTCATAGATTAAAAAAATCCCTTGCATATGTGAAATTAAAGATAAACCTACTGCTCAAGACATTTTCAGAACACATCAGAAGCAACACTTTTAATGCCAAGAGTGCAGCTCTGTTTTAGCTGACGATTACTCACTAATAAACTATGGTGCACAGAAGCAGGAAAGAATGACTTAAGAAAAATGCAGAAGAGACCACTGCAATTCCTCTCTCCCCCCTAGTAAAATGATTCCCTTTTATAATAGGACACCTTGCATACCATAACTGTGTTGCATTTGTTCTACAGGCAAATGGGTTCTATGGGCTCTACACCCATGTACAGCAGATGAAATGCAGAATCAAAGTAGAGCTCAAGTCCTGAAGCAGTTGGGAAGTAGAGATGGGGGCAGGAGCCAGCTCTGAGAAATTCAACCATAACCACTCTTTCCAACAAGTGACCTCTGCTACAAAGAGACAAAACTAGTACAATGGCAAATAATGCAATGCCTAAGTGTAGGAAGCAGAGAGACATTTTTAAAGATTCTTTTTTTCTTTGAGGTAGAAGATGGCTAACAGAGATGAAAAATGTTAGATTTATTGTAGAAGTAGCAGTATTTTACCAGAACATTCATGCATGCTCTCTGAATGGGATGAAAGTATTCAAGAAGATTTGGAAAATTCACAGGTCAGTGAAACAAAGGGACCTATCAAACCTGGTCTGCTCCTTTACTAAAGACAGAATATGCCTCAAGAGGAAGGCCTATAGAAGCAAATTTGGTAAGAACAGTAATAAAGGTATAAAAATACTAAATCCCAATAAGGAAAACAAAGAGGTAAAATATGTGCTTTGAAGTCACACTACAGGTTGGGGTTTTGGTGTGGGTTTTCTTTTTTAATGTATCTTCTTGCTGAACATAACAAAAGGAAAGCGACTATACAGAAACTATTACACAAAGCTTTTCAAAATGTCATACATATTTCATACTTACCTCTATTTCAAAATATTGATTTACAGTTTTAGAAGTCCTGCTCCTTGCTCACAATGGGTATGGTCAATTCTTGTTTCCATGCAATCCAAAAAGAATAAGCTATTCCGCTTTATTTTAGCATTTTAAACAGTAACATTAAGAAGTCATAACACTAGACCTATGTTGTCAGATATGGAACAAATACAGGATTACACAATTCCTTTTAAAAAATAATCTTAAAATACAGTAAGAGAAGAGATACCCAAGTGTTGGATAAGTGTACAATCAAACAGCTCATCCTCTGCACCTTTGGAATTATTCCTCTGCTAAATATAGGAGCTTTACAGCTTCAGAAGCCCATATCCTTGCTATCAGATGAAAATATTTCTTCCGTGTATTTCCTCTTTGCCAATGAATATACTGCACTGCTTACCCTCACAGAAGTATGTGTGTATGTGGGGGTGTTGAACAATACAAAGGACATTAGATTTGGGGAAAAAAAGCCTTAATAAAAACATCCATAAGTCAGCCCAGCTGGCAAGAAATATCTAGATTTTGTCTCCCTCATACTCTCTTCCTCTCTTTCCTTGTTGTTCATATTATTTCTTTCTTCCATGCTTACCCCTATGTAGGAAATCCTGAGGTCATCAGCATGTGACCCATGGAGCTTGTGCTCTCACAAGCGCAGCACTTCACAGCACTACTTATCTCCTTTTATGGAGCAGCTCTTCAACTTTGCAAAACCACAAAAAGCCTGGCTAATCCAGCACTGCCTACAGGCAGCTGCTCTGACAGAACATGCTCTAGAGCCAAATGTATGAGTATTTTCACTTTTGGGTTCTTTGCAGGGAGGGAGGTTGGGCTTTTGGGTTTTGTTTCTTTTAATAGTATTGCCATTTATTAGTAAGAAGCACTGACTGGATACTTCTTGAGGCAAGCAATCACAGATAATGTAAATATAATTACTGTAGCTAGGCGTTAGGTGGCCACATTCTCCATTCCTGTATTTTCCAGTGTGTCAAATACATTGAAGAATGCCCTTCTCCTTTCAATTATTTTTTTTAATTATTAAGTATCAAGTATTTTATTAACCTTTTGAAAATTGCTAGAATTGATATGAAAAGCAAAAGGTGATTACTATTCTGACCTAATTCAATATTTGACCGCTAGGAAGAATTTAAAGGGGAAAAAATACAAACATAATTGAGAAGAAGAAAGTTTTAAACCCTTGCAATTAAGTCTTGCAAATAAAAAACCTGAGAATCCATTACTATGGCCTGGCTGTTCAGCAGATGTCAATGACCAGCACTGGAGACACCGAAAAGCACAAAAATAAATTCTCTGTCATAGCACTGATACAACTTCCTAACCATGACTACAGTGCATTATCTGTCACTTACTCTGCTCCTGCAATGGAGAGGCAGCCAGTCAAACACGCACAACTGCAGTTATGATACATTCCTGCAACCTCACAAAAGTAAAGGACACATAATAAATCAGCCAGGTCTCTCTCCATTTCAGGCCTTAAATAACCTACAACCCTTCAGCTGTCAAAATAACTGCCACATCTCTTCAGGTTCTTTCAGACAAGTCTTCTTGGTTTTTTTTCAAGTCCACACACACAGGGCTCTCAGACTGCTCAGCCCAGCTGCAGCATTTCTGCCCTGTTTTCTCCCTGCTCAGGACTACCCTCTGGCTGCTGGGTGAGTGACACCTTGCATCCAGCCCTAACTCAGCCTCCATACTGTCTGAGCACAACCTGAGCCACGCAGAGAGGAGAGCCCAAGCCCACAGGCATCTCAGGCCTGTGTGAAGCGGCCAGAGCCCAGAACAAGACCCAAGAAGTCACTCAGCCATGGCATCAGCTGCTTTAGCTACTTTCTCAAGGATCAGATGATGGACACCACAGCTACAGAACAGAGGGAGTTTTTTTGTCTTTTGAGATTCTAGTAAATGTCTCTGCTTTAAACAATTGCTTTTCCATTTACCAGCCTTCATCACTGGCTTTTGGGAAGCTCCTGCCCTGAACCTCACAGGAAGATCCACATCTTCCTTGAAACTTACTGCCCCAAACCAGATGCAGCACTGCAGCCAATACCCTATTATCCAATTATAAGAATTTGGAATAATGTTTTTTCATCCTAATGTAACATTTGCCTTTTGCACAGCAACAAGGTGTCATTGATGCAGATCTAGTTTATGGTTCCCTATCCTGTAACCCAGGTCCAGCTGGGGACAGCCTGACACTTGGATTCTTAGGGCAATTCTGTACTGAACATTTCAGCATTCCTGCTTTTTTTGCTTGTCCACACTGAATTGCATTCTACAAAATAAATTAAAGAGGAAAAAAAAACAACAATCAAACCCATCGCACACCTAATCCAAACACACCACATGGATTTCTAGACTTTTTTTTCCAAATACTTGCACAAAATACTTGCAGTTCCTTCAAATTGTATTTCACCTGAGAACTCAACAAGCTTCTATTTCAACAATAGTATCAGTAGTGAAAATACTAAAATGCAGAATAATACATTCCATTCAAGACAGGTTCTCAATCTGAAAATAAGCCACCGATGCCTATTCAACAAGTACCATCTTCCACGTGCTCTGCAATCAGATTTACAAGTTTATATAGGTAATTTCTAATACTAACCTATGAAAATGTCTCATTTAGCAGCGTTATAAAAACCCTTACTGGATTAAAACACAGGATATCTGCTGCTCTCTGCTATCCATAAGACTTGTTACCCCACAGCAGACTGAGCATACATAAGTCTGAGATTATTTTGCTTTGTTTCTCCGTTGGCTGATGTGCAAATTCTGCATCTTTTAGGTACCTTCAAAAAGCCTGGGTTTTTTTGCATTTTTCTCTAAATTATCTTCGTAGATTAAAGTTTCTCAGCTTCTCTTCTGTGCACTTTTAAAAAAACTAGGCCTTCTCTAGTCTTCTCTCATCTACTTTTCCAGTTCTTCCTTCTTAAGACCTTTATGACTCAACCACTCCTGTCTAGTCATAAGATAAATACTCTCATCCATGTCTTTCCTATCTCTCAGCAACTACAACCTATGCTTCTCAACTTCAACTACATCTCATTTGTTCCAACTCATAAAAATAAAAATTCTTGTAGAAAGATAATTACTGCAGATTCTCATTTTATAGTTGACTTTTTTTCAGTAGATGTTCTAGAAAACTGGGAATCATTACTACAACATAACCAACTTTTTTTTATAGCTTAGGTTTCTTTATGAATTGCCCTTTACAAGTGAGCATGCATCTGTTAAGCTGCTCCCATTCACATGAATAGCTTTATATTACATGTCCAACTTCAACAGTTTTCACTTACAAGTATTTTAAGAAAGCTCTATCATTATGACCTGTGACTTGGAATGAAAAAGTGCTCTGTAAACCTACTCATTTCAGAAGATATTTATCTTACATCAAAAAACAAAAGTAATCAGTGAAGTGATCAGAAGCATTGTAATACTGAATTGTGCTTTCATTTATATAAAATAATTAAATAACCTATGCAATGGCTAAGGAAATTCCATAAATCAGAGTTTATATTTTGAAAATAATAAAGGAGAAGCACTATAGGAATAAAAACAAGCAGAATGAATTACTCTTTTGTTAAAAAAGAAAAGTAAGAAGCATAGCTTTTTGGAACTCTATAATGTTGTTATGCTCCAAATGAAGTACTTGCACAATATTAGTGTCGCAATGAAGCTACACCATTTTACCCTGAAACCTACAGCTTCAGAGTGGGCCCCAAAGCTTTTATTTTTCCTTCCTTAAAATACCATCACAGTAATTTCAGTAGCTTCTGTCTCCTCTATATTCAAATTACAAGAACCAAACACAACCCTTATAAGAAGGACCTTTTTTCCTTAGGAAAAGACTTTCAAAATTAGCAACCCCCAAAAATGTTTAGGTTTTTATTCTGCTTTTTTCATTTATATCCTGGTTGGTTTTTATCAGTTGTAACAGTCCTGTTTACACAAGAAAGTTTTCACACAAGTCTGATCCTAATGGCAAATACCACTACTGCCACTGAAGACAGGTGCATTCCGCACCTCCCAAGTTCAGCTGCTCAGAAGTTGCCTTCTACTTGACTCCATGGAATCATCTTTCTAAGTAAGACTCTTAAACGTTTTCTTCCCTCAGGGAACTATCATTTGCCTTCTCTGTAGAAGCAAATTGCTTCTGCACACTAATAAATAGGTAAGTGATGTGCCTACTCCAATAATGTGCAGCAGTTCCAGAGCTAATGGGCACTGCAGCCCAAACTCTCTCCCTTTCATCCTCCCTTCTAAAAACTGCAGACTCCTGTCCACCCAAACACATGCAGGGTAACCACAGAAAGCAGGATTTCACCTATTCCTTTTGCAAATGCAAAATCCAATGTAAACTATTGATTGCTGCGAACTGTCATCCATACAGTAAACATGAGCAAACAATAAAGATGCTAAAGCATACAGAAATTTAATGTTCATAAGCTCATAGTCAGCTTCATTTTCATGGTCAGTGCAAGCTGCTGTGGGATGGAAAGGTTAATTCAAGCATGCTGTGCTGTGGGTGGGAGGACAGTAACCAAACCACACACATCAGCACACTTTCAAACTAAAGAGTATCACTGATAAGCAAGCTGAGCAACAAAGAGAGAGAGAAATATCAAGGTGAAAAGGAACATTGCACAGGTTCAATAGATATAAGCATACAAACAGTCTACACATTGACAAGGATATATAAAATTATGACCAGATCTGTGTCGCCTTTTAGAAAAGCCAAACATCAATGTGAAAGTTTTCAAACTCACAAAATAGCAGGACATCTCACTTGCACAGACTAGCTCTTTTCAACTACTTCACTGGTAAGAAGTACTTTAACACCTACACTTACTCTCTTTCCTTCATCATGAAGAATTTCCCTTGCCTAAAATGTCATCTGGAGCAAAAACCTGTAGTCTGGTGGCACTTTTAAGTTCAATCCAGATGCCCTGCTAGTATTAGCTAACTAAAACTTGTGTGAAGCACATGTTACAGTTGTCATGGCTGTTCTGTAATGCAGCAGGAAGCCTGCTCCACCTGAGGCCATCCAATTGCCCAGTTCAGAGACACCTTCTCACCATGTGCTGAGAAAGGATTCACAGCTGTCAAACTCACTGCCACCCAAGGAGAAAGACAAGAAACCACGAGTACGTGGTGGACAACCCTGACAGAAGCAGTGGCTTGGATGCTATTTTTGTGTGGCCTATCCCGTTGGCTAATTCAAGAGGAATAAATGACCTTGTTCTTTGCAGCCACTCTACAAAGGAGCGCATGGAGCACTTGAACTGTGGGACACCAGCCATCAGGCATGCTGGTAAAATGAGTCCTCCTTTCCATTATCCAGCTGGTATTTACTAAAATGTTTAAAATTTCAGTGGTAAGGTGGACTCCTAGATAAACACTTAAGGTTTGATTTTCCAAACAGACACAGATGAAAGTGTGAATGCATCGATCCTTCGAATTTGAACTCCAGGGAATTTTAAGTTGAATATTCAAGATACGAGCTCACTTTTGACAGAAAACGGCTGAACGTACCTAGGGCCATGCATATGTGGTGTTCTTTCCACAAATGTCTCCTTGGAATTCAAACTACACTCCAAATTCAAGATGAAATTAGCAATTTGGAGAAAGTCATACTGAGCTAAATTTTTGCTGGTCAAAAATACAAAAAGCCATTCCAAATAAGATTTTTTTTTTTTTATCACTACATGAAATAGTTGATTTTCTAACAAGTCAGGTAATTTCAAAATTACTTAAATTTGTTTATCAATTTGATACTAACTATTATGTTCTGATCTCTTGGAAGAAGATACTCCACAAGAATGACCAGAAGCACACCTGAAGTATTATCTGAGTTTTCAAACCACCCACAATTGAAAAGATATTTCCTAAGAAATATTTCATGCTCGTGTTTCCTCACTCAAACACTACAAACACTGCCTTTGCTATACAACCAGATTATCCAGTGAAGTCACACTACAATCCATGACTCCAGCTGACACCAGTAAGAATAGTGCAGCAGTCCTCAAGAACAAGGGTCAGTTTGTGGAAAAAATGCTTACCACCTCCCAGTTTCAAACTAGTTACCAGCGTCTACATAAATGTGTTTAAAGCTGGCTGGGTAAGTCTGCAATACATGTTTGAGAATACCATAAATATCTGAAGTCTTTCTGACTGTAGCAGTACTCTGACCAGTAGTCTGTGCTTGGAGACCAATGCAGTTATGTCTTACTACAGGGAATTTTTGTCTTCATTGTAATGGACCACATCACATTCAGATTTCGATAGCCATTTTAGCAACATTAGGAAAAAAATACAGAAAATACTCTTTCCAACAATGACAGCTGATAAATCATTAAGGACTTCAAGAAACAACAGTAGCCCAGCCTTTTTATTTGCTTATAATCACTGTTAGTCCAATAGTGCACAACAATGCAATGATGCCATTTGCCTAACAGCTACACTTACTAATTCTCAGAATTTATGACCAAGGAAAAAAAAAAAAGATTAAACCAGAACATATCCCAGCTTACACAGAATATTCCTCTTTTCTGACATGGAGAAAAAAAAAATTTATCTCTGTGATGCTTAAGGCATGTTGGTCCCTGATGCATTTTTATTTTATTTTCAAGCTTTTTAAAGTCCACCTTTTTAACAAACTTAAAGGTGATATTTCTTCCACATTTTTTATCCAACAGTATAATGCCCAGAAGTTAAGCAGTAAAAGCCAAGGTCCTATTGGCTGCCTATGCAAAGTAAGTTTCCCATGATATTAATCATAATTGTAGAGCTTTGCAAAGGTGACCTAAACCAGGATTCTCCTTCCTCAGGCTTCTGTTTTGAAACCAGTTTTGAAACAGCCTCTTCACAGATTCTGTAGCTATGCTCCATCAATAGCTCACACACCTGCTCCATGACTTACAGCCCAGCAATACCTTTAAGTGAAAAAACTCTATTTCTCCTTCTCAGGGCAGCAGTGCAGTTCCAGCTTCACTGCAGGCATGCACTGTCATGGTACCATGACAGGGGGCCTGATCTGCTTGAAAGCATATATAGAAAGATTTAAGCCAGTTATGAGCATGTTAAAACAAGATTTTAGCTTGTTGCTAGTAGTCATGTTTAGGAGATAATAATTAATTGCTCCAAGTAAGGTATATGGGACTTTTTCAGTAGATAGGACAGGAAAAAACAGAGTGGCATCTACAATGTGCAGTTTCTGATCAAAGAGCAAGTGATGCTCCTCTTCTGGCTGCACAGAGCAATTAAATCTCTCAGCAGTATTTACATGAACAGTATTTGCTATGGTTGACTGCTTTTTGTTGTCATAAATGTTCCACTTCTGTCACCAGACATAAAAAATGTCAAATTCTGTCACTTTATTAATAACCCTAACTTGCCCACACTTTGAGTGTTGACTGATCTGGTTAACGAGATTTACTTTAGTCTTGTTTTTAAAAAGAAGTGGTATGATTATTCACGTGCCCACAAACCCTGAGTTTTTCTTGAACTCTCTCTACTGAACTTCCATAAAAGTTAAAATAGAAAAAAAACAAGAAAATACGTTGGCCAACAACCAAACTGGGAATTGCACACTTGCCTGGAAGAGCAGAACTCAACCACTCTTGGCAGAGTGCTACCACTGCAGTTATGGGATTAAAATGAGGGTGTGAGATCCTCTTGGCTTGGGATTTCCATGCTTATCTTACCAATCTGGACTTTGAATACTGCCAAGCCCAAAATCAAATCAGTCTGTACCTATCCTTTCATCTGTCATGTCTTTAAATTCAACCAGCATACACAGTAGTCACATTTATTTCAGCAATAAATCCCCAGTTATTCAGAGGGGGCAGAATTATCTTGATGGCTAATAACTTTTTTCCCTTCATAGGAATTACCTCAGCCAGAATATGCAGGTGTCTTACTGTAAATACATATTTATAGCCACCATAATTGGCTTTAAAAAACCCAAACAATAACCAAACAAATAATTAAACACACAAACATCTTTGCCATGTAAGTTGTTCAGAGACATAAAGGAATAACTGTGCCACAGAGATCTTAATCTTACAGTTGTGGTTTTTTTTAAAAAGACAAAAATATTCAGTATGCCCCTTTAAGATCAGAGCTCACTATTTTCAGACAACAACGTTAATAAAATAAAATGCTGATTAATGTTTAAAAGAATTTAAAATGAGAGGAACAGTGAAAATGAAAATGGTTTGAGGCTGGAAAGTAATTCACTGAGCCAGTCTAACAACCTGCTAATGTCAACAGTTAGAGCATCCTGTTCTCCTCCACCACCTGGCACGGCCTCTGGCACTTGTTAGATCCTGCACCCAGCTAACGCAGCACGCTAACCTAGCAGAACACCAAGCCAGCAAAAATAAAACCAGATCAAATATCTTTCTGCTGACCTAACTGCGGCCTTCCAGCACCTGAAAGAAGCCTACAAGAAAGAGAAACTGTTTCCAAGAGCATGTAGTGACAGGACAAGGGGGAATGGCTTCCAGCTAAGAGTAGGTTTAGATTAGCTTTTAGGAAATAATTCTTTACAGTGAGAATCGTGAGGCACTGGAAAAGGCTGCCCACAGAGGTGACGGATGCCCCATTCCTAGAAGTGCTCTAGGCTAGGTTGGATGGAGCTCTGCGAAATTTAGTCTAGTGGAAAGTGTCTCTGCCCAGGGTCAGAGGGGCTCGACCTAAATGAACTTCAAGGTCCCTCCTGACCCAGGCCATTCTATGATTCCATGATTAGCAATTTTTTTCAGAGCAATATGGATTCCAAGAAGGGCCAGAATGAATTCAAGTGAATGGGGGAGTCTAGGAAGGCTAGGACAGGGATGCCCTTTTCAGCAGCAAACTGATGCATAGTATAGGCATAACGTATACTTTCAGCCCAACTGGCTGTATCTTGGGTGGAAATATTTTAAGAAGTTACTGCATCCTCCATTGAGGGCACATTGGGCTGCCCTATTCAATCTCACTGCAAATAAAACTGACAGTTTAAACCCCCTCTCAGAGAGATCCACAAGTCAGTCTCCTGGAAGAAACATTTTAGCCAGAGGACATTAACCTGCAGGGCCAAGGGAAAGCTGGAAGGGGAAGACTGGAAGAGGGGAAGCTCGAAGTGGTAACTTCTTAAAGGGTGACAACTAGACCTGCAAAACCTGTTTGTCACATTTCCATTTAATCTGAATGTAAGTTGACATGGGATAAGCATGCAAGACATTTCAGAGGGCTTCTTAGCCCCCACCTCCTTATTCTCTGGGAGGAGGTCAGAGTCACCAAGACAAGAGTGACTGACACACTCTGCCGTCATAAAATGGGGACATAAAATGCCTGAAAGGAGTGTGAGAATAAGACAGAGCCAGGCTACTGCCAGTGTCCAGTGACAGGGCCAGAGGTAGTGGGCACAAACTGAAAGAAGCTCCATCTGAACATCAGGAAATTATGCTGGTCTTTCTTACTGTGAGGATGACTGATGCCCTAGCACAGGTTGCCAAGCCAGGCTGTGAAGACTCCATCAATGGAGATACTCAACAGCCAACTGGACAGAGATATTCAACAGCCAGCTGGTTCTGGGCAACCAGCTGTGTGGCCTTGCTTGAGCAGGGGGCTTGGATTAGATGGCCTCCAGAGGCCCCCTCCAACCTCAGTTTGTGATCTTGTTCTAAATCCCTGACTGCGTCCAAGCTACTTTCAGAGAACAAACTGCTGTGAGCATCTTATAGCATGGTGAGTGAGCTCAGTTCTGGTGCAACCATAAGGTCTGGCAGAGAAATATGCTTAGCAAGCCTTAGCTCTCCTGTACCCTCTTCTTTTATCAGAGGCAAGACAGCCAACACAAGAGGCTGCTGGGTTCCCTCCATTAAGCTTTATTTGTTAAATGGCTTCCCAAGGCACACAACATGTTTCACAAGCTACCGCAGTCATTTTAATCCTCCTCAGCATTGTGGCAAACATGGAAAATAGCCTCACTTCAGTGGAAAATCTCACCCCCAGAACTGAGGATATGACAGGGCACTCTGGGGGCAGGTGACCTTGGTGAAACTGAGTCTGGAGCTCATTTGAAAAAATGCTGGTCTGAGGATTTGCATAGTTTACACTAATGACTTCCTGAGTAACTGAATTTACACAGAAAGTGGTAACCGGGATGAGTTGCTTGTATGGTCATAGATAAACTGCTTCCAGCTTCATTTCCATCATGGCAGGTTGCATAATACACTCTAATGGATCTCGTCTCTGCTAAACTTGGCCTGCAATTCACTGCTCCTATCAAATGCTCTTTCTCCTGTTCAAATGCAGTTAATTTCCAGATGTGAATGTAACGGTCTTCACAGTACACACAGCTACAAGAAACTGCAATTGTAACTTATTCTACCTTTTCCCCAATTCATCATAGAAGTGATCTTTCATCACTCTGGAGAGAGAAAGAAATCAGCTTTGATGACCACCTCTAAACACTGTTTTATGTCATTTTTGCCACCCTGGCTATGCACTACTGCTCTGATTGAGAACCAATTCACATTGACCACCAGGTAAGTTATCTATACCTCTGTCAACCTGCATTATAAATAAGAGAAATGTCAGCTCACGTTCACGGCCACTAATGACCATTTCCCCGATCAGCTCTTGATAGTATGACAAACAGTAGAAAAAAAGCCAATATCACACAAAAGCAAAAAGGAACAAAGGCAATCTGTAGTGTAAATCTGTGTCTCCTACCTCCGCTCGACCTTCGTAGTAGGTCAGCATAGACTTTGTAAGTACGAAAAGCCTCTCTTTGTAGTTTAAGGGAGAAGTCCTCTTCTTCTGCTGTGATCTTTTAATCAAAATCTCTTGTAGGATAGTAGTCGTATTCATTTCAGCCACTTATCAGCTCTCTTCTAGCCATTGAACATCAGTTCCTGTGAAGATGAGGAATAAAACATTACCAGATCTTTGGAGGATCACAGAATTGGAGATCTCTGTAACAAAAAAAGCTTCTACTTATAAATGAAACTGCTTGAATATACAGAAAGCTGGAGCTCACATGAAAGTTTACAAAAGTTAATTATTAGACTAAAAAGTTCAGGCTTTTCTCAGCTGAGGGCTGCACTGGCACATTCCCAGGAAGCCAAAAGCTGTACGTAACTGGGACGAAATGAGGTACACTGCAGCCTGTGTTACAGAGAATATGGGTGAGAAGTCTGAAATGTGCTCTAGGCAAGCAGCAGTGTACAACTGCTCTTCACCACAAACCTGTAGAGAAGTCTATAACCAGTACAGAAGTTTTAATTGCTAAGGTCTGTGCATGTCACTGCAACTGTCACTTGCAAAAGACTTCTATATACAAAACTGAAGATCATAGAATATCCTGCATGGAAGAGACCTACACAGATGATGGAAGTCAAACTCCTGGCGCAGGACAGGACAGCCCCAAGCACCACATCATTTGTCTGAGAGCATTGTCCAAATGCTCCTTCAACTCTCAGGCTTGGTGCTGACACAGGGGAGCCTGTTCCAGTGCCCAACTAGGCTCTAAGTGAAGAACCTTTTTCTAAAATCCAACCTAAACCCATCCTGACATGACTTCAGGCCAGTCCTGTCACTGGTCACCACAGAAAAGAGATCAATGCCCACCCCTCCTCTCTCCCTCCTAAGGAAGTTGCAATTGCAATGAGATCTCCCCTCAGTCTCCTCCAGACTGAACAGACTGAGTGTCCTCAGACAATCTTCATCTGGATTCCCCCCTAGACCCTTCACCATGCTTGTTGCCTTCCTTTGGATGCTCTCCAATGTCTTTCTTACACTCTGGCACCCAAAACTGCACACAATATTCAAGGTGAGGCCACCCCAGTGCAGAGCAGAGCAGGACAATCCCCTCCCTTGCCCAGCTGGTGATGTTGTGCCTGATGCTCCCCAGGACAGAGTTGGCCCACCTGGCTGCCAGGGCACTGTTGGATCAACTTGTCATCAACCAGGACCCTGGGTCTCTTTCCACAGTGCTGCTTTCCAGACTGCCATGCCCTGGTCTATGCACACAACCAGTGTTGCCCCATGCCAGGTGCAGAACCCAGAATGTGCCCTTGTTCATGGGTGATTGCCCATCTCTCTAATTTGTCAAAGGCTCTCTGCAGGGCCTCTTTCTGCCCTTGAGGCCATCAACAGCTCCTACCAATTTAGTATTTTTGGCAAACTCATTCAGTGTTCTTTCAATCCTGCATTCAAGTTGTTTATGAGGATGTTGAAGAGTGCTGAGCCTAAAATGGAGCCCTGGAGAACTCCACTAGTGACCAGTCATTAGTCTGATGTAATCCCATTTACTACAACCCTGTGTACCTAAGATGGATCAGTAGTAGTAATTTTGAAGATTTATCCCAATTTTATTAATGAAAATTTTCAGACACAAATGGTTGTTTAGAAGATGTCAGTTTGAGAACAAAGAACTTAAGCTTATTTTTCAGAAACTGCTAAGTATATGCTTTCCAACTTCTGTTTATAAAAACTTCATGCTGACTATCAAAATCAAGCAATTGATTTCAGACAGTTTTGGTCACTCAGTAATGTCAAGCTGCTTTTTCTATACTATGACTGATACCTGTAGGACAAACTTAGGAGTACATAAAAACCAATGCACCTACAGCTACTTTGTTTGCAAATCTGGCTCCAGGGTCCTGCCATAGGCAATCTCTCTGTTCTTTGCAATGATGCTAGATTAAACACAGCTGACCTCCTCCCTCATCAGCTCCACTGTCCTGTCATGCCAGTCTGCCTTGTGCAGGTGCAGGTGTTCCTCCTGCTGGGCTGGGAAGCAGGTTAGGGAAGGGATCCAACCAGACATTTCATCATGCAGCACAGGCAGCTCCCTGCTCACACTCATTAAATGAAGTGGCACAGAGGCAGGAATGAAAGGTGTGGGAGAGGTTGTGGAGAAGCTGTTCCAGAAATCTTCTCCCCACTCCCCTTCACTTTGCTCACTTTCTGCCAGCCCTGCCCATGGCACCACTCGCACCCTGCCGGAAGCCGTGCTTCGAAGCCAGGGAGGTTGCGGGCACAGACCTGGAGAGCAACTCAGGCCAGAGCAGCATGGCTGAAGCCATGGCTTGAAGAAGGAACAACAGCATCTGCTGAAGCACCAGTGACTGGGAACAATCTCTCAACTGTGTGGAGGGGGCAGAGAGATAACCCAAAGAAAAGCCCTAGAGTAAAACAAAAAAATAATTCAGTTTTCACAAGGCTTAGTTTATGGACCTATTTACTACTTAGAGTATTTCAGAATTCACTGGGGAAATGGTATGCACAGTTTTCTCTGCAGGCAGCATAACTTCAGCATGGACAGAAGAGTATGTTTCACAGAATTGTGCAGAGAATCTTGAAAAACATTGCCTTACATGATTTAATTTTTAATAAAATCAAATGTAAACAAACTCACTTTAGTGTGTCTCATCTTGTGAGCAATTAATTGCTGTCACAATACATGAAATGACACCCTTTGCCTTCCAGTCTAGTCTTGATACTACTTTTCACTCCCTGGTTTGACCAGCTGAGCTCTCATATCCCATCTGCTGCTATCTCAACAGCTGGAAGTAATTGTAAACAGCTTTAAAATATCCTTTTCTTTCCTAGGGATACCTCTTCATATGTTAAAAAAAAATTCAGTGGTTTAAATGGAACTACAATATAAGACCAGGTTAAGATGCATAAGCAGATGATGATGACTGGACTGCAAACAGTGATAATTAGGAATAATCCCTTTTTGTTATTTCACTCCTTCTGAAATGTGTACACATATACATTTTGTTGGTAATTTGTCATATTGCATTCTGGGAAGAAGGCAGATCTTTTTTAATCAGTAATTGTCTTGGATGTGTTATATAACTACTAACGCTGACCAATTCTGATTTACTGCCCTTCTAAAAATAAATTTGCCATCTTAAAGGTAATTGCAGAAGGAAGAATACTACCATAAACTGAAAATACAAACACTGTCAAAAAAATTAAAAGTCAGTATTAACTTTCAGACCAGCTTAATGCACACAAAACTTTAAGGGTTCCCATCACAGGCTCTCCCATTCAAAACAATTCTACTGTTCTCAATAGTAAAAATTCTCTGCTTGTACTTAAGAAAAACATAATTATTATCCATCTTATAAACTGTGAAGTCAGAGATCTCTAGACTGCTGCATTAGAGAGCACAAGAAGGATTCAAAGTTAAATATAATTTCAAATCCCAATACTGATAATGCTAATATATTTCATTTCTCTACCAGTTTACATTAACATGACAAGAATCAAAAAAATCCTTTTGACAAAATCAGGGTTAAAAAATAAAAACATCAGTAAATGTCTGCACTTCGTTGCTACACTGAATTATCTCTGCTATGAAGATTTCAGCAGATTAGAACCAGTTTCCCAGGTCACAAGTTCAGCCTTTCAATCCGTTTGGTCACAGAAACCTGTTTTATTTGGGGTTATTTCCAATTCAATGGCTTTAGATACAGTTCTGTTTTGATAAATAAGGCTCAGGATAACTGAACCATCACCTATTTCTCTGAAAGTTCTTTTTCAGAATAGCAATATTCCATTAAGAAGTCCCTTTAACAGCCACACTTACCTCTTATCAAACCCATATATCACTACTTTTCTTCAGAACAGTTTTAGACATCTTCCCTGCCACCGCTTCCCCCCCCAAATACTCCTTTGTTCTCAGACCATCCCTCAGAAAGTGAGGCTGTCTGCATGACACATTGTTATCTTGTTATAAACAGCTGCGGGAGTTTCGAGCTGACACCCAATATAAACTTCTCACAATATGACTCGTGCCAAGGAATTGCCCGGTTCCCTGCCAACCCTAGCTACATGATAACAAATCTGATCTAATTTGAAGAGATGCTGAAGACTCAGAATTATGAAAAAATCATAAGAAAGAAATCATAAAGAGCTACAGAGTCTCAGCTTTTTTCAGGGCAGGAAAACATTCTCAACTTTAAGTATCAAAATATCTGCATCAGCTTGTGTTTCCCATCTTCACATTGTGCAAGTATTAATTCTGTACAGCCACGAAGTCACTATACACCTTCCTCAAAACAAATGAAACCAGCTGTTCAGATAAGCCTCCTTAGTCAGTATTGGTCCAAATGCACAAGGTACGTTTTCACGTGTAGACAGAGCTTCTCATGCATGCCACCTTTCCCAGTTTTCACTGGGGAAAACAGAGCCACTAAACGATGTGGTAAGCTCAGGTGTTGCAACACTACCCACCCCACACATCTTCTGGTTCCCAGCTCCCAGATTGTGTTTGTTTATTGAAACAATTAGTCACCGTAAGCCGGCTGGACTGTAAGCACCTTTAACATTCAAAAACATGAATAAATGTATGAAACTCCCAGAGCATGTTCTAGCGAGTAAAAAAGAGAAAGTCTGATCCAGTCTGATCAGGGCTCCTCTGACGCAAATGTAACAAGTAATTGTCACTTTTCAAGGCACAAGTCTCTGCACCACACATAGTCACGGAGGGGCTCACAAGAAAAGAACACACTTATCACAACGATACAAAAGGAACATTAGGAGGAAATATTTGTGGCTGAAATGAAAAAAAAAAAGCAGGTGGAACTGTTTTCTGAGTTTCAACACCTCCTTAGTGATGGTAAAATTTCCTTAGGAATTTGTGTTCTTCAATGCAAAGTCTTAATGTTAAGCTGATGGGCAATCAAGACAGACAATCTCTCTAACAAATCAGCATCCTCAGCTTTCTGACTTGGCTTGCATGCATTGTGCACAACTGGTCTTTTTCAGATTTGAGACACATCAATCCAAACCCATGTCATCTGCAGATCTGGATATTTAACACTGAAAATGTACCTCCTAGGGCAGTAGATTTAAAAAAAATTACAAAATATTCACTACTTCAATTTTCGAAAGTAGCAATCAAAATGTTGACTTTAAAAACCCAAGTGGTACCTTGTAATCTTTTCTCAAATCTTTAAGTTTCAGAATAACTTTCCTCCTTCATTTTAATAATACAGATCTGTTTGCTGATCAAGCTCATGTTGTGTCCCTGCAAATGTCTGCAGTGGGGCAAGTGAGCAGGCAGCACAGCGCTCCTGTGGGTAGAGAGCAGAAACAGTGCAGAAAGAACAAGAAAAGGACAACTCCTTAGCCTGTTTTTTTCTGCTGGAGATTCTGTGGCTTTATCACAAAACTATGAACTGAGTTACATGTGAACAATTATTTACATAAGTATCCAGCACAGGCTTATTTGAATAATTACTACTCAGTGTAAGCAAAGGTTGCAAAATATACTTTTGTATTGCCTTTTTGCCCCACATCTAAGGTTGCAAAATAAAATACAATCCCTGTATTGATCCCTGTTCAAAAGGTAAATTTCAGAGAAATACAAAAGAAACGTACTTTAGGAAAAATCTGTCAATTTTAAAATTCAAGCTCGAGGAAAAATACTCTAATAATATACAAAATATATCATATCCAGAAAAAGGGGAAGAAAAAATATTTAGATTTACTTTTTTCCTCCTTTCTTTTTTTAAACAGCAGACTCTCAGAAACCACTTCTATCCTATGCAAGTTTGGAATTTTTTAACTGTGAGAAATGTAATTTGGGGGGGGACTACTATCTGCTATCTAATATATTTCAAAATTATACCCAAACGTTTGCAAAAGCTTAGTTTCTCTTTGA
Source organism: Phainopepla nitens (assembly GCA_013400175.1). Lineage (NCBI taxonomy): Eukaryota > Metazoa > Chordata > Aves > Passeriformes > Bombycillidae > Phainopepla > Phainopepla nitens. The sequence goes on along the minus strand of VXBQ01017162.1, from coordinate 248,635 downwards.
AAATCAGCCAAACAATAAATGGCTACTTTTATAGATAATCAAACCCTGCAAAAATAAAGTTCATATTTGCCTGTACAAAATTTAGGTTTAAAAGTAAACAGGCTAAGGGGTAACTCTGTGACAACTCTGACTGGAGATTCTGAGACCACGTGATGTTGCAAAATATCCTTTATTCAGCTGAAAGGTACTCGTACACACAGAGAAGGAGCATTTTATCACAAACAGAACCTGTTCTCCAAAATTTCTTGGAAACAGGCTCACTACATTTTACAAAATACATCAATTTTTTTCCTTTTAGCATTCTAACTTAGGTTGTTGGAGTAAGTGAAGAAAACAATAAGTGATGGTCCCTCTAAGGGCCAGCTGGCATTGAGGGGGTTTATCACAACCAAACTGGAGCACCAGCTCATCAACCACTGCAAAAGGGAAGTGGAGTCCAAGTGCACAGAACAGCTCAGTGAAAATGGTAAGAGCACCAAAAGGGTTTATTTCCCCCTCACAATGATGATTTAGTCGAGTGGCATGTACACATCTCCAAATCATTTATAAACTCAGCTATTGCTCCTGCAAGCCATACACTCCAGTTACTAAGTTATCCTTTCATAGCTTTAGAAGGCACTTTCTTCACAACTAAATTGTTCAGGATATTTATGTAACAAAAATTACATTATTACTATCCATGATGAAAGAAATATGGTGACATGGGCATTTTTTCCTTGAAATTATTTAGTACTAAGTTTGAGCTAGGAACACCATGGGATACCATACAAAAGATGGACTGATCAATTTTCACTATCCTCAACAACTTCTTATATTTTTATTCATTCCTCTAGAGCTGAGTACTTGTAGTTTTCTTATTTCTTCCACAAAAAAAAAAACAAAACCAAAAAAAAAAAAACCAAAAAAAACGCTTTGCAAAATTTATAAACTTGCATTGACTATTTTGCCTTCAGTTTATTCAGACTGAAAACCTCTAACATTTGGAATGTTCTCTGCTGCAAGACAATAAAGCTGAAAATTAGTTTGGGACATGGGAAAGTAAAGCACAAGAGAAAAAAAAAAAAAGACTGAAATTTCAGTATTTGGTATTAACCCTTAAAAGGTAGACAGCAGATTTCCCCAGGTCCAGACTTTGTAGCTGAGGTTTCTTTTTATTCTAAATACCATGTATAAAGCAGAGTGAAAATCACAAACAATTTTCTGTTGTCATCCAGCAGGTTTTGCCCTCCATGGTGCCATCACCAGGACTTCAGGACGCTGCAAGAAGTTTGACTATAACTGGCAAGATGAGGCAGAGCATAAAGAGATTTGTTTAATTCATTTGTGCTGCATAAAGGGCAGGTGAAGAATATTGGCTTGAAGAATATAACTGACCCTCACCTGACAGAGAAAAGGTAAAAGATAAAGTAAGAACAGAAAGGGAAGGACAGGGTCTGAACTGGGAAGAGGCATGTGTTGTACTGGTCCCTCTCACATGTTTATGTACCTTTGAAAGGAAACAATGCACTTCATTCTGGCAAGTGTTTTCAATGTAAGGTTAGAGAGGGACATGAAAGAACTAACTCCAAACTGGCATAGCATTGCTTTGGAGGAGCAGAAGCTCCTTAAGGAGCAGAGTCTATATTCTTCACTTCTACACAGACCAAGGCTACTCCACCATTACCCCACTGGCTGGACATTTAGTAAAGCAAAGTGCTGCCTCAGCCTTTTTTCCAAAAATCCCCTGCTGATAAGAAGGGAAGAGAAACTGTAACACCCATTTACTAAAGAAACAGGCAAAGATGAAATTGGCAAAGGAAGTGGGTGATTTGTACAAAAGATTTTCCTACTTCTCCAGGAAGCTGAAGATTTAGAGGGCTGGAAAAATAAAAGCTCTGTTGAATCAGAGGTTGAACCTAACTTGGTTAAGGAATCCTAAAGTTCACTACCAAGTAGGAGGACAACTGCTATTGTACACAAAAGTGCAAATATGAAAAAAAACAAAGCAAATCTATGGGAAAGAAAAATATAAAAGAAAAGAAGTCAGCAGTGCCTGAGGGTATCTTTTTCAACTACCATAAAGGAGTCAACTTAATTAACTTGCTTCACAATTTGAACTTGTCTTCTCAAATGTAATACAATCTCTGGTAAGCACGTGATATATTAGACCAAAAATAAGCTCAATTTATTTCAGTTTTCACGACACTCTTTTGACATGGTCTAAGTAAAATACTGAAATACATACAAATTCTGACTGTCTTTATGCACAGGGAATGACTAATGCTTCCTCAGTTATTTCTCTTTCCAAACACTCCAAGATTTTTTTTTCCTAAATAACTGCTTGTTCTCTACCTACTGAAGAACTACTCGTTCTCCACCTACTAGACTCTGTGGAAGCTACACAGTAAGAAATACTTCAACAAACATGGGAACTTCTGCTGAAGACAAAGCTGTGAAGTTGACTCAGATGAACTAGTGGCCCCATCTCACATATCAAACAATGGATGCATTTACTCTCAAATTCTTTATTTTGAGGTAGTATTATAAGGTCACTCAATAAATGTTGCTTTTTCACACCTACTGAGCAACTGACAGGGCTCAGTAGGTATGAAAAAGTAACATTTATCTATATCTAAACAATATACCTAAAGTTACAGGTCATAACTGCCTTTTATGCAGGAAAAACACAGGGCAGTGAGTGGGGAACAGAAAATATTCAAGTTCCCATTTGTCAAGTTTTCCCATGCTGTTTTCACCAGCACACATCCCCTCCGCTACAAAACAAGCACAAGAGATCGAAGACAAAATGAACAACCAGTTACATTTCAGCTGAGATGTTGTACTACCGCTCCCATGCGTGGCAAAGCAGTGGTGTTGGCAAGCTCAGTGGGCTTATCTTGTGATTCCAGACTCTCTCACTCTGTTATGTTGGATAGGTGTGCTTATTTTGGCTGGGGTAGAGTTAACTTTCTTCCCAGGGGCTAATATGGGGCTGTGTTTTGAAACTCTGTTGATCACGGTGTTGATAATATAGAGATGGCTTTGTTATTGCTGGGCAGTGTTTGCACAGAGCCAGGACCTTTTCTGCTTTTTTGTACTGCCACACTGGCAAGGAGACTGGGGATGCACGGGAGATTAGGAGAAGACCCAGCTGGGTCAGGTGACCCAAACTGACCAAAGGGATATTCCAGACCATGTGACATCACCTCAGTATATAAAGTGGGGGAAGAAGGAGGAAGGGGAGACATTTGGAGACAAATGCTTCCCAAGAAACTGCTTTGCATGATATAGACCTGCTTTTATAGGGATGGCTGAACACCTGTCTACCCACAGGAAGTAGTGAAAGAAATCCTTGCTTCTACTTGCATTTCAGCCACTTGCTAGTAAAGTCTCCCCATACAGGACTGAAAAGCCAGGCTGTGACCTTGAAGAATTTCTTCTTCACATACAGTGCATCCTAAGCAACAAGGAATACCAAAGGACTTCAGCTTCATTCATGTCAATATATAAGTATTAATTCAGGAGATAAGTTTCTCACTGAATCTGAAACACAACTGATGCAGTGCTGTGGTCTCATGTTTTCCCTTTCCTCTGTCTAATCCAAGGCAGGGAGCATCTCTACCAAAGTAGCTTGTTATCTCTGCTCTCCTTGATGTCAGATCTCAGATGTTGAGGTGTTTCAACTGTTGCAAGTTTAAACAGGGAATGAGAGCACTGGTCAGGTGTCACAAGGCATTTATGGTCTTAAGGAACAGCATTCAGCTCAAACTCTTAGATATCATCAAGCATTAATGACTGCATTGCATGATGTCTCCTCGTCCACTCTGCTTATCTATGGTGAGATACAAGGATATTAGAGAATCAAACATCATCAGAACTTGGGCTGCCACAATCCAGTCCCACTGAGGTCAAAATTGCAAGAAGTACAGACACTGCAGACCTACAAGAAGTAAAGTTAAGGTAAGACAAGACAGTCCTTTATGGTTAGGTCTCAGCTTTTCATGAGGAGTGCCTGCATCACACTATCAGAGTTTGTTTCAAAAAGAGATCTAGAAAAGTAACTAAACCAAATTGAGGGAATTTTGGTGGTTGCCCTTGACTTTTATTTTTTTCACCAGAAAGCTGTAATCCCCTTCATGATAAGAGAGTGCCTTGGTGGGAAGAGAAAGCTGCTGTGGTGGCAGAGAGGCTGCCTGCAGCCCCTGACACAGAACAATAGCCCTCCTCTCACACTCCACAGCCTTTCACCCAAATTCCCCGCTGATAAAACAGACCCTCACAGCTCATCTGACACACTGGAGCTGTAAATATGTCTCCTTCCAACAACCAAACCTGCTATATTCAAGGACCACTGAGATGACTGATTGCCAGCCTGCAGCTCTGAGGAGGACATGGTCCTCATGGCTGACCATACCAAAGCAAACTGAAACAGCCCAGCCAGCCATTGTCTGAATGAAACAGCAAAATCACATGGGGCTACATAACTAAACATGTAACAGATTATGTGTAAGCAAGCTGAATTCAAGTTGCAATATCAGTTTTGAACCAGCCACTCTTAATACTGGACTTTTAGAGCTCTTAATGTTAAAAAATATTTTAAGCACCTTTTCTGGATACAGATTAGGTAGAAATTTTAATTTCAGAAGATCCCAAAACATACTTAAGATTACCAGTTTAGGGCATCTCCCGTGGGACAGAAAAAGACCCATTCAGCTCAACTCACTTGGCACATCCCTTGAACTGGATCACACAATCCAAGATGGAAGAGTCCTCACTCTTCTCCTGCCATGGCATTGGGAATTGATGTGGTCTGCAACTTCAGCTGGGAAGAGATGCTCAGAATAGGGGCAGTGAAGCAGGGAAAACACACACAGTTTTTTTTTCTGCCAGGATATGGAGCTTGCCCTGTGATATAGGACATCCTGTAATTCACAGGACAAGTAGCAATCTTGAATATATTAATATACATATTATAATTATCTCACCTACCCTGTAAGCTAGCACAGCGAATCTGAAAAGATTTGTTCACAGGGCTACCTAGGGCAGATTAACAATGTTCAGCTAAAATGAAAGGGCAGATATCACCTGGTCTGATGGTGAGTTATGTGGCTATTCTGTGGAGGAAAAAAAAACAATAACAACAAAGAGGGCCTTTTTTTGTTTCATAAACATAAATGGTCAGGAGTCTGTCCCAGTCTAGTGTACAGTGCACACTCCCTGGAAGGGAAGGGTACCAGTGTCCTGCCCAGACTCTCTTTTAGAAGGAAGAATCCTGCTTCCTTTACTACCCAAACCCATGTTTTTCTGCCCCACATTCAATTGAAAACAAGGCCTAGATATTACAAGCTAATGGAGGCACAGCTTGTAATAGGCAGAAGGCTGAACAAAACCCCTCCTCACAGGAAACTCAGCTGTGACCTACTTGAGCCTACATGAAGTTATACCCTGTGTGTAGCAACGTGAATGGTACCCATTCACATATCTGCTGATAAGAGAAATGGAAATGAGAAAAAGCAGGAGTGCCAAGAAAGCTTTTGCTCAGTCCCACGTGCCCCAACACACTACTTTTTTTTTTTTCTCCTTTTTTCCTGCATTTGTTTAATGTTGCATAGGATTTTTACCTGAAGAGCTAAAACAGAGTAGCCCATTTGGCAGCTTGGTGCTCTGCTTCAGCAGAGGAGCTGTGACTGCAAACATGGCCAAACACTTCTCCTTCCCATCACCAAAACCTGAGTCCCACAGCTGGCTTTAGCAGATGGGAGGAAACAGCTCCTGTACATCAGCTGTCGGCCAGGCTCAGACTCTCCCAGAGCAAGTCCTCTCTGCAGCAGACTCCTGAAAACCCTCTCTCCTGCCCACCACACAAAGGCAGGACCACATCATGCTAAGCATGGGCTTTACTGAACTGCCCAGAATACAGGACAGTCATGCAACCAAGAGGTGTCTTTTCAGCAATGCCGCTTCCTCCTAAATGTTTGAGTATTGTCCAAACCAAAAACAACTTCTAGGTGATGTCATTCCTTCTAAGAAAGGTAAACCCTGCCCATGAGAGACACACCTACTTCTCAGGAGACTTCTGTCATTCCTCCCAAGATTGCATGACCTCATCCAAACCCAGTGGCTACCTCACAGTACTTGTAAGAAATGGCTCTCTCTCCATGCCACCTCCATGCCCAGGAAATGCAAAAACCTGCTCCACTCCCCACAAAGCACTTTCTACAATGAGACCACCTTCACACAGGTACGTAGTTGCGTATCTCTTTTTCCAGGTTTTATCTCACATGGTGTTTTCTCTCACTGTAAATCATAGCCTGTGTGGCTGAGCCAGGGCAGGGGATGACTGAGAATTGCCAGTGCCATAATGGCCACGGGGCACTGCTCGCTTGCCCAGTTCCTCTTCTGCCACATCAGACAAAGAGCATACGTGTCCACCCAAACACTCGTTTCCCTCACTTGCACACCCTTTCTTTCCTAATGTTTTTTCCTCTAGAAAATACACTTAGAAAAACAGACCAAAGCAGCAGAGCAAATGCTCCTCTGCCTGAGGGCTGGCAGAGCAAAATGATGATTTGCTGCTGGAGGTAAACAGCTCCATTAACAAAAACACATTTCTTGAGACCTGATTGACCATTTGGTAAAACACAGGTGCAATTTCATGGGTTTCTGGAGAGTTGTGTACCATTATATCAGTAATACCTCTGATGTCTAGTGCTAGCATGAAGTCATGGCCAGGAGAATTAGGGTAAATTGGGATGATCACTCTGCAGTAAGGAGCAAGATGCAGCCAGTGTAGTGAGAGTCTTCCCTTGCATTTTGCATAATGCAGAAAGCTATGGGTATCAGCAGGTCATTTAATGAGCTTCATCACTCTAATTTCCACGATGCACCAACAGACTGACCATTGCCAACACTTTCCAGACCAGGTATTGGTAATTCTGTGCAAACAGATGCATCTATATAAAAATAAAAATATATGTAGCACAAATACAAAAAAATATATGTCCTTCAGGAGCACCTATGTAATTAGAAATAGAAAAGGTCCACCACCTCAGGCTTTCTTCATCATGTCAACCTGTACTCCACTCTGTTTGAGTACTGTTTTCTATATTTTTCAGCTTTTTATAGTTCCTTATACTATTTCTGCAAAAGAGTAATTTTAGACTGCTACAACTGATTCTTTGGCACGCATAAATCTTCCTTTTTTGAAGAATGGTTCCAAGATCAGCAGTGAAAAGGTAATAGGTTACTGAAAAAAAGTCGAACTAAGGAAAAGTAGAAAAACATCTTAGACATCAATGGTTAACAAAGGCTAAAGACTATTTTTCATGACCTTTGCATTGACAGCAGGCAACACAGGCTTCTATTGCCTAAGAAACAGAAAATGTTTTGCATATTTGAGGTATAAATATTTGTATGAAACTTACACTATTCTGCCCCTTATCTTGGGCATCCAGTTTATAACCTAACACAACACAGAGGGAATTAAATCTACAACAGGTTATAACTATATCTGGTGGGGGGAAGACTTTTCTTGATGCTTCCAAGTAATTCTATGAAATTAACTACTTCTCAGTTATTTTAACTTCATTACATGTATCACATATCATGGCGTTTCTGAATACAATATTGTTTCAGGGCAAGATGAAAAAATATAGAGCTAATAATGCTTTATCAGCTCTATTATTTTTCTCTCTTTTATATCTATTGTAGGCAGCCTAGTGGATATACTACAATGCCAAATCCACAATACCTACAACTAAGCATTAAAATGTGATTTAACTTAGGACATAGTTCAAGCTGCTTCACAGTCAATGGTTTTAGCATATTTCAAAGACTTCAAAAATTCTATATTAAGAAAAAAAAGTAGTATTCCTATAAATTTTGAAGGACTAATAAAAGCAGGTGTGGCAGTTGATAACCAGAGTTCCTTCAAGAGAGAGGTGTAATTGCCAGTATGGTTTTGATTTGCACCTATGAGATTACCTTATCAAATCAAAAAAGGTGCCAAACATAATCACGCTGCTCTGCTTTCAGTGGTTTCAAAAGGCAAGCTCACATAGAAATCAACCATTTGGTTTAAAACAATCATAATATTCATTTAGAAATGTGGAGGAACATATAGGGCACCCTTTCACTAAGGGCTAAATGCAGAGATAAATGTGATCATTTCATGATAGAATGTATTTCATAATAAATAAAACATAAAATAAACCCCAGGGAAACATAAAACCTATCAGAGGAGAGTCTGATAGCAAATGGGCCCTTTCCTGCTGCAGTCCCCTTACCAACCATAACCATCAAATGGCTATGTGTAACTCCCTGCCAGGGAGCTACCTCCCCACCTACAAGAGCAGTACCCAGCAAACAAGACCAAGACCTGTGCAAAGGGCCTCCCCTGCACAGGTGACATGATCCAAGCAGCATAGCTGGTTTGTCAGAAAGAAAATAAAAGCACATGTTTTCTGATAGCTCAAAATACTCTAAATATTTATTTAACAGCAGTAAGTAATAACCCATCTTCCAGTCTCTGGAGAGTTCTGAGAAACTGAACAAAACCTCACCTTCTGTCAAAGACAGTCAGAGTATCAGAAACACGTACTCTAAAATGAAAATAAATGCTCCAGAAGCAAGTACTCACAAGACACATTCTGCCTGCATTTCTACTACCGTCAGTTTTTCCATCTATACAAGCTACAGTCTCACATATTTGACTCATAAAACAACCCTAAGTATTTCAGATTAGCATCTGTCATTGCAAGGACTGAGCTCACGGCCTTGCCTGTACTAAAAGCTCAGTTTACAGCTCAAATAATTACCCGTTCCAACTTACAGAGCTGCAGAAAGGAATCCTGTGGAAAAGCACCGCGCGAGTCTCGTCACCTACTGCACAAGCAGCAGGTGTGCTGCATCCCAGCACGAGGCTACGTAAGAGCATTCACTGCCAAGAAAGGGCAACCCGATGGGGGACAGAAAGCAGGAGGAAATATTAGGATGACTGACCTCACACAGAAGGGAATTTTTGCCTTGAGACGAGGCGAAACAAAGTCTTAGCAAAGCACGGTGCTTACACGGAGGTAAGACTAAGAGAAGAAAGTCATACAAACAAGGAAATACTCAGCAATGTTGGCTGTCAAATGGATTTGGCAGCCTGGGCCACCACCTCTTACATTACACAGCTAGAGCAATTTTAAGGAAAGGTTTAAAAGACGGGTTTTGTCGGTGCCCCCGCTCACGGCTGCTGTGACACCTGCGTGCCGAGGCAGCAGCCCCTCNCGCCCCTGCCTCACCTGCGCGTCCCGCCCGCCGTCGCGGAACGACTGCGGCCGCCGGCGGCGTGGAAAGAGCGAGGAAGGGAAAGAGGCACGGCGCTGCCTCGCTCCGGCCCGGGAAGGCTCCTCCTCCTCCTCCTCCTCCTCCCGCCGAGCGCGGCTCCC
>VXBQ01017162.1:221368-239143 GCA_013400175.1 Phainopepla nitens | reverse complement strand
GGGTGTGGCACGGCGAGAAGCTGAACTGAGGTGTCCCACGCCCACTAGACCCGTCAGGAGCTGGCTGGAATCCTATCCGTAAACTATAAGAAAAAGGCAAATTAAATAACTCGGAGCAAGGTGCAAACTCTCCCTCAAAGTCTAGGTTATTGGCCCCAGCTGGCTTTAAATGGTGTGAGAGCTGTGCTTTGACTACAGCATTTCTCTTACCAAACCACGGTGAGAATGAGTGCTCGCAGGGCTCCGGGCTGGGCCGAGGTGTGGCGGTAGGTACGGCATTCCCCCATCCCGAGTGGGCTGTACACCCCGAGGCTGCTCCTCTTTAATGCCCATCGCAGATCTGCTCATGTGACCCCCGGGGTTACAGTGCCTTCCTTCCTAATTTAACGTGCGCAACAGTCGCAACAGCCACCCCAAACCTACCGCCAGAATAACTGAAGCGGCTTTTTGTACCCATCAGGTTGAACTTCAGAGTTCAGGGTCTGTACTGAAGATGCTGCATAGGCTCTTTTCCTTACCTTCTTCTTAGCCCAGTCTGATCTATAGAAACTGTCTCTGCAAAACCATACTGAAAGAAGATCTTGTAAAGTTCAGTAGAAATACATCTCACATTTCAGTCTAGAGGAAAGCAAGCAGGGTCCATGCTGTTTGCAAGAGAATTGTTTTGTTGTGATTAGTGTGTAATAGCTGTATCAACACAGATGTCTTTCTGTTCAGCTCAGAGGAAATGACTTACAGAGCCTTTGTTTTCACTTGGATATCCTCCAACGGACTTTGGCACTGTGGCCATGTCTCCCATGCCTGTCACACTGCTGCTGAGACCTGGGACTCACAGGGCTGAATGCCTAGTGTGTGGGGCCTCTCTGTTTTAAATACATGGGCAGTGTCCATGCAACCACTTTATGATGACCAGTACCACCAGCCCATGTCACCACTCCCCCTTCCCTCCATATCCACGCATTTGTGGTAGCACACACTCAGGCATCCATTCAGACACCTTTACCCACTGCCACTGATGCTGTCAGTTTTGCAAACAGGCAACTATTGCTTCATTTTTCAAGCAATGGCAGCTATAGCTTTCCTCACTCCCTCTGCTGCTGCTGTGGCACAGGGAAAGGGCAATAAAACCAAACAGTTGCTTAAAGGAGGAACTTGAAATAGCATTGCCACATACGGTGCCCTTTCTCAGCTCTAGAAAGAAGTGGTGTCTGGCAGAGAACTAGATTATGTGTTATGCTACACTGTGATGTAACCAGCAGCAGCTACATTACTCCTGAGGCTTCACTCCAGAGTTGCAGCAGAAGCAAAGGGACAGCAAGGCACATCTCTGTGGTTCAAAGCATGTGGCCATTGCCAAGCTGAAGTTATTCTCCTTACAACTACTGATCAGGGGTTAAGTACTTTGATGTTGATCAGTCAACTGACAGGGCATTTGTGATGGACCTGTGGATCACAAATTTGCGTGCAAACTTTATGGAGTTTGCAGTTCTCAGTTCCCTTCCCGTGTTCTTCTACCGCAATGGCAGACAAAGGACATCATCAGGACAGTGGAATCAAAGCAACTACAGGATGACATTGCTTCTAAGGATTTTGCTCTACTACTAAGAAAAGAGGAGTGGTGAAGAGTTCTTGCGGCTAACTCTTGAGGAGAAAGTCTCCACTTTGGGAAAGACTGAGGCTTATGAAATTTCAGGCCCACATCTAGTGTAAAGTACCAAAGAGAGAAAGACAAGTACACAAGCTGGATGGCAACTCAACAGACCACCTTTTCCAGAAGTTTTTCACCTATTGGTGCTTCATCATCTCATGGTTCATGCCCATTCTCTCTTTGAAGCCACTGTTGTTCTTTTGGGTGGGCTCTTGGGTTCAAAAAGCCACTCTAATATTTTTGGTCAGAGGGACCAATCTCTACCAGTCCCTTGATCACAGAGAGGCTCTTTCTCTTTTTCCTTTACATGCCTGTCAAATCCTCCGTCCCTTTGTTTCTCAGAGGATTCTGTCAATTTAGTCACCGAGCAATTTCTTTGTTTATTTCTCTTCCCTCACTTGTTGTGGGCAGAGATAACACTCTTAAGAGGGAACCCTGTGAGTGAGAGAAAAATTGCAGTCATTCTTCATTATCTGGTTTCCCTATCTGCAAATGTGCTGGTTTTGCCTTCTCCATAGCTTTGGCCCAGTTTTGAGAGATTTTGGGAGTGATAAGTCCATTGTACCACTGAAAGTAATTAAACAGTGGAGTGTAATAGAGACCTACGATAAAGTACTCTTCCTTGCAGTAAAGACTGTTGTCTTGAAGGTGTATGTCAGTTCAATGCCAGCCACTGGGTTGTGTTTTGTTGCAGTAAATGTGAGGATGTATACTGGTTGTGCCATGGTTTTGAGGAGACATGCATTGTGTCAAGAAGCAAAAGCATCATAACATAACAACAGGTTGGGACATTGGTGCAGGGTACTATCAGCTGTGTTACGTCTGGTAAAATATGTCTGTTACAGACAAATGCCACCCTAGAGAAAGGTACTTGCCCAGTGGGGTTCTGGAACAGATCATATTGAGTGTGATCACAGGGCACATACAGGGCAGCCAGGGGATCAGGTCCAGCCAGCACAGGTTTAGGAAGGGCAGGTTCTGCCTGGCCAGCCTGATCTCTCTTTTATGACCCGGTGACCCACCTGGTGGATTACCTGGAGAAAGGCTGTGGATGTAGTCCACCTGGACTTCAGCAAAGTCTGTGATACTGTCTCCCATGGCATCTTCCAGGAAAAGTAGGCAGCTGATGGCTTGGATGGGTGCCCTCTTTGCTGAGTCAAAAACTGTATGGATAGCTGGACCCAGAGAGTGAATGGTGTCATCAGCTAGTGGCCACTCCTTAGTGATGTTTGCCTGGGCTCAGTATTGGGCCTGTTGCATATCTTTATCAGTGATCTCGATGAGAGGATCAAGTGCACCCTCAGTAAATTTGTGGACAACACCAGGCTAGGTGGCAGTTGACCTGCTGGAGGGCAGGAAGGCTCTGCAGAGCGATCTGGACAGGCTGGATCCATGGGCTAAGACCAGCAGTGTGCGGTTCAACAAGGCCAAGTGTCAGGTCCTGCATTTGGGTCACAACAATCCCCCGCAGAGCTACAGGCTGGGGGCAGAGTGGCTGGAAAGCTGCCCAGCAGAAAAGGACCTGGGGGTGCTGGTCAGCAGCAGCTGAACATGAGCCAGCCGTGCCCAGGTGGCCAAGAAGGGCAATGGCACCTGGCCTGTGTCAGCTAGAGTGTGGCCAGCAGGAGCAGGGAAGAGATTGCCCCCCTGTACTCAGCACTGCTGAGGCTGCACCTCAAATCCTGTGTCCAGCTCTGGGCCTCTCACGGCAATAAAGACACTGAGGTGCTGCAGGGAGTCCAGAGAAAGGCAACAGAGCTGGGGAAGGGTCTGGAGCACAAGTCCTATGAGGGGTGGCTGAGGGGGCTGGGGTTGTTTAGCTGGGAGAAAAGGAGTCTCAGGACGTATTGCTCTTTACAACTACCTGGAAGGAGGTTGTAGTCAGGTAGGGATTGGTCTTTTCTCCTAGGCAACAAGTGGCAGGATAAGAGGACACAGCCTCAAGTTATGCCAGAGGAGGTTCAGGCTGGAAATTAGGAGGAATTTTGTCACTGAAAGGGTGGTCAGGCATTGGAATGGGCTGTCCAGGTTGGAGGGGGAGTCACCATCTCTGGAGGTGCTCAAGAAATGACTGTTTGTGGTACTTGATGCCATGGTCCAGTTGACAAGGTGGTGATCAGTCAAAAATTGGACTCAAGGATCTCAGAGGTCTTTTCCAACCTAAATGATTCCAGGATTTACAAGATATTGTAGTCACAGCAGGAAGGTACAGTCACAATATCAAGGAGTTTTGAAAGCAAACTGGAATACAGAGAATCTGGGTTTTTACCCACTGCTTTAGAATATTATAGCATTTTTCATTACAAACATTGCCCACCCCAACATGGAAGATCTGTGCACAAGCTGTGATTACATTCTAGATGTATGGAGCAGCAATTATCCATATATTTCACTTGTCCTTTCCTTGATCACCATCTCCTCTGAAAAGCCCCCCCTAGGAACTTTACTTTCTGGGCTAGGAAGCTGGTGTTTCCAAGTGGGAGGATGTAGCTGTTACTGCTGGGCAGGCAGCTGAGAAGGGGCAGGCCATGACCTACTGTGGTGATACCCTTCGCTGATCTAGCTGGGAATGTGGATGATTCCCCAGGTGATTTCCACCATGAGGACTTTTTATCCTTTCAGTGTGAACTGTTGTCAGTTGATGCCAGATTTTCCTTTGGCATGCAACTGTGTCACCTGACATTTTGGGATTTTCATATCCACAGTCTAGGCAGGAGTCATAAATGAATGCTAACTCCATGTAGGAAAAAGAAACTGGGGAAATAGTTTATCAAACAGTCAGGTTATTGATATACCAGGAGTAAAACTAACAAGACTTTGCAGGGAACACTAATACAGTTAATGATTTAACGAACAAAAGGTAAAAGAAGTGTGTATCAGGCTAAATTAGCCTTCAAAAATCCATGCATAGACCTCTCTAAACCAGACCCATAAACTTGCAAATGAGTTTGTGAAACTTCTTTAATAAGCAGTGGGCCTGCTTGACCACAATGTTTGGTAAAATCATATAACCACACACATTTGTCAAACCTTTCTTTCCTCTTTCTCTGTGCTATGGTTTAATGCTGCAGTGCAACTTGCCACAAACAAGGGAGTTAGTTATTAAAAACAGGGCCCTGTCTTCAGCACAGTGCAGCCTGATTTGAGTGGTGGCTTGATGTGCTGACATAATAAAACGACAGGAAAGTAACGTGAATATATAGCATGGAAGAGAACATAAAGGGTCTTCATTTATTTGCACATTTTACCTGATGTGCAGTAAAATCCAGGGTCAGCACAGTAGTGCAAAGGAGCACACTGAAATTCTTTGCCAGTCCTGGTACAAAGAACAACTACTTAAAAAGACAAGGATGTGGATTAGTATGTTGGGTTGCTCAGCTCTGGTGATTTTCAGCTTGTGCTCTCTGAGGCTCTAGATACTTCTCAGAGGACCCATAGGAAGTAACCAAGAAGGGCCACTGTAGGATTCACTCTCTAAGGATCTTTAGATCTGAAACCTACTGCCCTATCAGCTAATGTAGTCAGTGTGGACAATCTGAAGCATGCAGCTACCAGGAGCTATGGGCAAAAACACTGTCTAGGTGACACTGCAGGGCAGCCTCAGACACTGTGATAGCATCATATGTGGTTTAGCACATGATGCTGCTAAGTAAACAGTAAGTCTGCTTGGAGAGCCAACTCTCACAATTCAAAAGCAAGTTTAGCCTTTAGATACAGGTGGTAAAGCAAAATTTAACTTAAAATTTATTTATTTATTTATTAAAATTTAATTAATATGGGTGCTCAGTGAACAGAATCTGAGCTCAGCAAAATGGGAATTTCACATCTGACTTCAGTGGAGGTACACCAAATGTACAGTTAAAATGCTGATGAGGTCTGTTTAACTAAAATATACTATGGAAAAGTAGGTGTCAATGTGTAATTTTAGCTTGCACATAAAGTATTATGGAAGACTGAGTAAGGTTAGAAAGCAAAGCAAAAATAATGCAAACATAACTTTTCTCTCTCAAGAGAAAAGTATATTTTATCTCCATTTCTGAAAGGCTTGAATCATTGTGTATATAACCATATTACACTGATTAATTATAAGAAGCAGCTGAACAACATTGATTAGAGGGTTATCACACCAAATCCCCACAAGAACATCAGATTCTGATTGTGACATTATTGTAGATATATTCCTAGTTAAATTATTCTGAATTTACATGTAGGTCAGACTATGGTTTTGTTTATGGAGCTTTAGTGTAATTGGGATTCCCTAACACAATTGTAAAATAAAATATACCATGCATCTGATCAACTATATAAGCCCACTTCAACAAATGCAATCAGTAGTATGGCAGCAGCCTTCAGTCCAAGCATTTTGCCACATGACCTTAATTTCTGCCCTTATCAAGCTGGCATCCCAGTAATGACAATTCAGAGTAAATCCACTGTGACAATCACATATATGACCTTACTATTATTTTAGAGTGAATTTGACACCCTACACTCACTCTAAAACCCATTTTTCAGCCTTAATTGACAGACAATAATGTTACAAACTTTCAAAACAGTTGCAGCAAGTAACATTTGTTTTGTTATTAAAAAAATCATAACTTCATGTTACAAAGTTTTATTTTACTGATGATTAGTTTTCAAGTTATATTTACCAATTAAATAAAGTAGGGACATAAAATATAAATTCTTTTTTTTCCTATTTCAGTCCCTGTGAATGTGCATTGCTGTGAGCAAAGTAGAGTGAAGATGAATGTTGCATCCTTTGCAATGTCATGCCCACATGCTAAAAAAATTGCCTTCATTGTCTCTAAAAGCTCTTCATATTGAAGTATAGGGAGAGTTAGGGACCCTCAAGTGACATAAAGGGGGAATTTTCACTTCATACTTCATTGCTGTTTCCCTGCAACCTCCTGAAGCTGCAGTCCAACATTCTAACAATTTTTCAAGTCCAAGGTGGTCTGCAAATATGGTGTTTAATGAGTGTATGTGTGTATGCACGTGCATGTATAGACACAGAGATACACACGTCAGTGGTTGCACACACTATTTGTTATACATCTAACAAAACACAAGTTAGCCAAAAACCAAAAGTTTGGTTGGTTTTTTTTTAAATAATTACATTCCTTGGGCAAACCTTAACGTTTTTTCTCAAAATTTTCTTGCCAAAATGCTTATGAGAAAGGAAGAAGACTTAAAGTCTCTTGCCTCATGTGTTTCTTTGTTCTAATACCCAGGCCTGTCACTAGCAGGAGATGCCTGTGCCATGACTACGAGTGGGCTGACGCATTACTATCTACCCTCGCATTTGGCTTGCAAACAATACCAGGAACTGAGCCCATAGAAAATATCTCACTCTTGCCAGCCTGCCACATTGTTTGAGCTGGGAAATTGAGACAAACTGCTACATTCTCAGTTAAAAATAAGAGGCCTTTGAATTCTCCTTCTACTCTGAACTTTCCACTAAAGGTTGACTTTTGTCATTTTGGCCCATCTTCTAAAGTCTGAATATAGCTTTAGCTTTTATGTAGGACTTTCTGTACTTAAAGAACTATGCAGGAGTGGAACAGGTTCAGACCTGTTAATAAAGGAAGTGCAAAATGTGTCTTATTGAACTAGATACCAGCATCCTACTGTGCAGGTTTGGTTGTGAAGGGGGCAAGATGCCTCAGCCCAAGACAGTTCCCTTCTCCTGGAGGAAACCTAAATGTGGCCCATATTTAGCCCTAGAGCACCACTGACTTCAACCAGTGAAGTCAGTGGGCTGAATCTGTCCCAAATATTTTGATTTTGCATCCTCCATAAATCCCTCACAAATGACTCAGCCTTTCCACCAAGCAACAAAGGCATTTAGAAGGTTACAGCTCACTCCAAAGACTGTTTTGAGCTGAAAATGATAAAATCAGTTAAACTGCATGTGTACAAAGTATAATAGTGCAAGGAGCCAGGGATTTTTACAGAGAAGGATACATAGAGAAGGTAACTTCTAATAAATTGGTAATTAGAAGGTAACTTCTAATAAAATGGATATGTTCTGCTGTGCTTATTATTGTCAAGCCCTCAATAAATAGACTTTCTGTGATGGTAAATACATGTTCAGATATTTTTTCTCCTCTTTAATTTTGGGAGAGAAATATAATTGTTTAAAAGTATAAAAAAGTTGATATTCTACCTGGCAGCAAGGTAGAATAGTTTTATTGCTATTTTACTTATATCCTATTACCTCAGCTTAACATTTTGAATGAAGTCAAATATATATATATAGAGAGAGAGAAATATACGTCAGTGAACACTTGCAATATGGTGTGTGCAGTGACACTCATAATTATTACATACATTAACACAACCCTACACTAAATCTTGTCATTTTGCAACTTACCTGAATTACAAAGGCACCTGAGGGATCCTGATGCTACAAGCTTTTAATTCCCACTGATAATAGAAATAAATAGGGAATATAAGATCAGGTTTTCCTTAGAGTAAACCATCAATGTATGGCTTATTAATGTATAATTTGCACTGGGAATGTTCAGACTGTGTAGAATTGCAATTTGAATGTGAAGGAAGCTGGAAAACATGCTCGTGGGGCATTGTTCTTTGACTTGCACAGTTCTTCCTCCTCAATGTTTACCCTTGATGCTCTCTAAAACCACATCTGGTTTCAATTGGTTGAGCCAAACAAGACACCTCCTGACCTATGCTATAGGTATCACTGTTTCCTTGGCCATTTTAAGGTTCTCTCTTCTAAACTTCTCTGGGTGTGTTTTAGTCTTTCTTCTGTGACATGTTCTGAGTAATCTTCATAAGGTCTCAGCTTAAAAATTTTCATAAATATTTTGAGCCAGGCTTTTCTCTTCATTTTTATACAGTAGCTGATAAACCTGTAGTTACTGAAGAAATTCCTCCTTACATTTGTTGCCTTAGACTTCTGTTAATTGAGATCTTGTTTATGGCAGTTCAGTCCAGATAATTTCTTTTGGTCACAAGTGTATTTCACTAATTATTTATTTTCTTTGGACACAGCAATTAACAGAAATAATAAATGCCGTCAGTCCCTAGTCCACTTACATAAATCTTTCCTTACAGCCAGGGCACTTTCCTCTAAGTACAGTAATTGCTGTTGAACTGGCTGGTTCCTTTCCTCTCATTTTCCTGCATCATAACATTGATTTCCATATAACACCATGTCAGTCACTTTACTGAAACCTATATGGATTTGCTTTAGTGAAATTTAATTTTCTAAAAACATTGTGTATTTTAGCAAATAAAAATACAAGTTGATTTGCCACTATGTTTGGTAACTATGTCCCCAATTTTTATCTGCTTTCATATCTGTTTCTTTCACAAAATGTTGAGTCCTTGTAGACAATTGAAATCATAATGCACTTTTGTGCATCACTTTTTTCCTTAAATACTGCTACTTCACTTTTTAGTCTTTTAATCATATGGTGTTGTTGTCTGTTTTAGTAAAAACCTTACTACTGGATTTATTATCTCTGCTACTGGGCCTCCTTGCCAGGTGAGCTCTTTGCCTCTCATTTTCACCTTGCACACAACAATTTCTCTTTCCACACCCCTTCTCATGAACATCTTTGGGTTTAGCTCTGTGTACTGCAACATTGTCATTACTCATGCTGAGCCAAATAATCAGGTAGTTTGGGGTGGGACCTTAATTACCTTTAATTGCAAGCATATACATGATTTATAAGGCATGGACTCATTTTTTGTTGTTTATATAACCAAGGTACCTTTACTATTTGCTTAAATTTCATTTGCAGCCTCTTCCTAAGCTTGACTTTTGATATTTTCACATGCTTTTTCTCTGGAAAGACATTTTTCATTTTCTGTTCCTTGTAGACTTACTCTTTACTTTATAAAGTTCAGGGTTTCCAAGTTAATTGTGAATGGAGCTATTTCCATAATTTTTTCCTTTTGGGATACCTGCTGAAGATAATTTCTGGAGCACTTAGGCTTAAAGGAATTCCAGTTGCCTTCCACAGTTATCAACCACTGAACCACCGTGGCTTCAAATCAGCTGAGTAGCACCAATATTTTTAAATTAATATTTCAGCTAGTTATATTCTGCAGAACTTGACCTCCCCTTGAGTAGTTCTATTAGGTGTACTAGAGAAAAATGAAGCATTTAAAAAACAAAAGCTGGATAACTGCTCCAAACAAAGATCTTAAAATCTAAAGGGGATAATAACAGAAACAGAAGAAATACAAAGTAGGAGCATGAATAATGACACAGACCATTTTATCAGGCTGGTTTTTCTAATGTCTAGTAGTCTCTAAAATGTTTGCAAAATAAAGCAAAACCAGATGAAAATAAATAAGATTAGTTGTACTGTATATTTGGAAAATGATCTTGCTGTTGCAGTCATTACCGAAAAAGAAAAAAAATCCCAGTCTGCTTGGTGATGTTGGGATAATATTAGAAGGGAAGAAAATAATTCAGTAGGGAAATAAAGGAATATATTTGTCCTGATTTTTTTTACATCAAATTGTTTATCAAGATCCACCTGCAACTCAGGTGAATATAAGTGAATCTCTGTATCAAGCCTACTGACTTAGAGTGAGGGACCTGTCATAGCAAGACCGGACTATTTTCCTTTGACTTTGCTGAGAGCCACTTTGAGAGGGCCATTTGCCTGCAAGCCCTTCCAGGGGGTCTCCTGCCCTCCTTCCTGGACAGCCTGCTCTTGTACTCCACTGTAATTTCTAAGCAATATTTTCCCAATTTGCCTCTCATTCACAAACCCTATAATATTCTTGCAGTGGGAAATCTGATGATGGTTCTTCTTGTGGACTTCAGCAAAAACATATGCACTTAATTAAGGCCTGAGAAGCATGCTCTAGGAAACAAATGAATTTTAATTTTCTTTTACTTTCCCATCATGGCCCTTCCTTTTGCTCGTCCTTGCTGACAGAGGGCACAGTGGCTAACTCAGCTCCTCATTGAGGTTAGCTGGTTTATTTGAACACCAGGAGACCACAGAGGGAATGTTTTGCTCAGTCCTATGACTATGAATTATTTGTTATTTTACCACTGTTGGGTAAAATGAGCCCTTATTTGATATATTAAAAAACTACCATACAAGAATCCAAAAGGAAAACCTCATGACCCTGCGTTAAATAATACTAGTCTTGAAGATGACCAGTAAGTGTTGGGACTGATTACACCATAGAATTTACTTCATGGCATGCTCCAAATACAGGGAACTTCTGCCACCATACAGGGTGTTCTCTCCAAGTGCCCCCAAAATGTGGGCAGGAAAATGTCAGTGCAGACACCAGAGCACACACGTACCTGTGCTACCTCCCCACTGCACAGGCACGGCAAGAGCTGTCCCTCCAGAAACTCTCCACACACATTGGCACCCTCTCTGTGCCACCTCCTTAGGAGTGAGCTCTCAGCCACCACAGCTCCGAGGTCTCAAGACCACAGAAAGAGGGTGGCAAGAGTCCCGGCGCACCATCTTCTCCCTGGGAACGCTCCGGTTACGAGCTCACTCAGGCACAACATCCTGTCACTAGATGGCGATGGATACCTTCGGTACTGTGCAAAATAGCCAAAAGCTTTCTCAAACGAGAACAGGAGGGAAAAAAAAAAAAAAAAGCAGCAAAAGTTGTATTATACAGTGATATGCTACTTCCCAAATAACATATTTTTGTTTTCTTCCAGACTCAAGTATCAACATAATATCTCAAGCTTCTTTGGTAATTCTTTTGTTTGCATACAGTATTTTGGTTATTCATGGTCACACACCTTCCTTTCTTGATTGCAAATCTTAATTATTTTTGCCAGCATTAGCATACCGTCTTCAGATAGAAGCAGACAGAAGCAAAGCCTTTCTAAATACAAGCCATTAATAAATCGAGCACAAACCTTATTTAATTGCAAAGTTTTGTCTATGCAATGTGAATACTCTCTCTCTCTCTCCTATTCAGTAACATATTTTTCTGCAAATCTAAGCAAAAATATGTTTAAAACATACTAGCTTTTCCAGTATGTAGCGTTTCAAACTTTAAATACATTTGAAAGTTGCTGACTTTCCAATTACTTTGCATTCTGAAGATTTGGTGCTTTTTCATGCTAAAAAAAA
This sequence comes from Phainopepla nitens, assembly GCA_013400175.1. Taxonomy (NCBI): domain Eukaryota; kingdom Metazoa; phylum Chordata; class Aves; order Passeriformes; family Bombycillidae; genus Phainopepla; species Phainopepla nitens. Next base: position 227,392 of record VXBQ01017162.1, on the reverse strand, counting down.
TGTGCAGAGGGAAAACTGTTTTAAAAACTTCTTGAGTGCAATGAAGTTTTTTTCCTTCCAACATTGGCTTGTTAATAAAGGCATTTGGGAGAGTTCTCAGCAAATTTAGGAACTGGTTTTTGGATGATATAACAGAGGGTTGCTTCATATGGGTGGAGACATGTAAGGTTTCACTCACTGTTACCCAAGTGATTAAAATCACTGCACTCGCAACCGAACATAAATCGTGAATCTTCCTGACAACAGAAAATCCTTTCCCAATGTTCTGAGACATTTCAATGTCACCACAGCATTTTACATATGTTGAGCTCAGCAGTTTTTTAAAGAGCAACTAAGTTATTTCCAAGTGATTGATAAAGATAAAATATTGGTAGCTAACTCCATGACAAAACTGAATTTGCTTGCTTTTCTTTCTTTCTTTCTTTCTTTCTTCCTTTCTTTCTTTCTCCCTTTCTACCTGTTTCTTTCTTTCTTTCTCTCTCTTTCTTTCTCCTTACTTCTCAAAATATATTGTAAGCCAGACTAAAAAATTCCAGTCAATGCCTTAGAAAGCACCTTGCTGTGTCTGAATAATTTAAATTTGGCTATGTTTAAGCTTGCTTAGTTAAAGTTTGTGAACTGCCTTCCTTTGTCTGGATGTTGTTTTAAAATTTGCCAAGGCCCTCAGTCTACCTTAATGTTCTAAAGTTTGCAAATAAAAATTTGTTTGTTGTTGAACTTGCAGATATTTTTGTTGTTTCTCCCACGCATCACCCAGAGAGAATCAAACAACCTTCCCCTAAATCCACTGAGCAGACCAGGGCAGAACAGGTGTCTGCAGTGACCCAGGCCCAAAAGGCAGTGGTCAGTAGCACAAAGTCTCATTGGGGATCAGTGCCTAATATTATCAGAGCTGGGTCCATTCCTGTTCAATGTCTTCATTAATGACCTGGATGATGGGGCTGGGTGTACCCTCAGCAGGTTTGCTGATGACACTACCCCGAGAGGAGCAGCTGCAACACCAGAGGGTCATGCTGCCATCCAGAGGGTCCTCAGCTGGCTGGAGAACTTCATGAGCTTCATGCAGGAGAAGTGCAGAGTCCTGCAGCTGGGGAGGAACAACCCCCTGCACCAGTATCCACTGGGGGCCACCCAGCTGGAAAGCAGCTTGGCAGAAAAGGCCCAGGGGACACCAAGTCAGAGATGAGCCAGCAGCAAGTCCTTGCTGGGAAGAAGGTGAGTGGTTCCTGTTCTACTTCAGACAAAGCATTGCCAGCAGGCCGAGTGATCATTATTCCCTCCTTACTCAGGAGGCCACATCCAGAGTCCTGTGTCCAGGAGGAGAGAACTAGACTTTGCAGAGTCTGGCAAAGGGCCACAAAAATGCAGGGACTGGAGCCTTTCTCTTATCAGAGAAGGCTGAGAGCTCAGACTGTTTGTTGCAGAAAAGAAAGGTAGGGAGCGTGGATCCTACTAGTGCATATAAATGCCCGAAGGGAGTATGCCAAGAGGAGAGAGACAGCGTATTTCCAGCGACAGGACCAGAGGCATTGGGCACAAACCGAAACACAGGAGGCTCCACTTGAACATCAGGAAACAATTTTTTTTACTCTGAGGGTGACTGTGCACTGGCACAGGATGCCCAGCACGGTTGTGGAGTCTCCATGCTTGGAGACGGTCAAAAGCCATCTGGACACGGTCAAACAGGTGGCTTTGCTTGAGCAGGGGGTTTGAACCAGATGACCTCCAGGTCCCTTCCAACCTCAGCCACTCTGAAATTTTGTGATATGAAATATTGATTACAATGCTCAGCTGTGATGATAATACTTGAAAATGATCATCAGTACACTAATTATAAAAAAATAAAAAGGTTGAAATACATGAATTTCCTTTTAGCCACATGGTATGCCATGAATATCAGCCTCTTTAGGAATCTGATTGTCCAGTATCCTACAATTGCTCTGGCTCCAGACCACAAAATACATGTTTAAAGGTGGTTGTGGTCAAAATGTTAACATCTCCTTTTTTTCTGTGCAGAAAAAGAGCAGGCATATAAATTCATGCCAAAGAGCTACATTTACTAGTTGAGGATACCAAATATAGATGAACTTTCAATAGCAGAATCTGGCTGGAATTTTGCCTGCCCTTCAGGCAAGCTTGATCGCCCTTGATAAGGAGACCAAGGTACTGATCACGGGTCTCTCATCCATGAGACTGTCTCTCATGGGTCTCTCATCCATGAGCAGAAAACACTTTTAAAGAATTATTTATAAAGACTTTTAAAGAGTATTTATGCACAGCTCACTGCTGTTCACAGTTTTTAGGGGACGTGTACTGAAGATGTGTGCAGAGACACTGACTGCATTTTTGAGTTTCCAAACTCCAGTCTAAAGGGCTAAACATGTTGTCTCACCACTGATGAGCCTGATATACTCAGAGGTATGTTATATAAATAACTGAAGTTAGTGTTGGTTCTTTTAGCAGAACCAAATAAACAGTTCTGACTTTAATTCTGAAAGGGACATATTATGACAGGAACATGGTTTTTCCACTCTGTATTAAATGTCTGCCATATATTGTATGCCATATATTGTAATGATAAACAATACTTTATATTTTGTCAAAGGTTTAGCTAAACACTGCCTAACACAAACATGTGAGAAGGCTGGCAGGCAACAACCCTTCTGCAGGAGAATAAACAAAGCTGCTTAAAAACCAGTCCGGTTTTCCAGGCGTAAAGTTAAATATTTACAACAAATGTTAACTTCCCACCATGCATCTGCCCATCTTCATGTACTATTCCCCCTGAGGGATTGTCCTCCCAGGTGACAAGAAGGTTTCAAAGTCAGATTCTACCAGTTTTGACAGATGTAAAGACAATAATTCAACAAATCACAGCTGTGAGAAACTAACCATAGGGCTGTCTGTGCGAGAGAGCTCAAAGGTCAGCAAAACAAGGCTCCTGGTGGCCTTTTTCTAGGAACCACTTGTCAGAAGGATGTGTGTTGAATTATCTGAGTGACATGAGAGCCTTGCTCAGACTTCCTTTCCTCTGGAGGAATTCTCCTCATTTCGTCTCATCTCATAAGTTTAGAACCTGGCCCAAGCTAGACAAGAGAAGCACCCATGCATGTCCTGAGATCTGGAAAATAGTGCTGTGGAAAGGCTGCTTTTCACTTCCCTCTCTGGGAAAACACAGTGAGGGTGCAATCACAGCTGTTGACAAAAAACTCTGCTACAGATCTAATTTCACATTTGGAGGAATTTCTCTTGCTCTTGTGACGCAGTGGAAAGGTTTCATTTTTGTGGCATTACTATCAACTAATACTATTTCTGTATAATCACCCAGGGGCCTCTGCTTGGGTGTGGTCTCACATCTGGCCAGCACAAGCTTGGAATCTGAGGAACAAGGTGGTCATGGAAGCCTATTACTGACCTCATATTTCACAGGAAGCTTATGATCCAAGCCTTGCTGCTCTTCAGTTCCCAGCACATGAGAAGGACACTCACAACACAAGAATGAATGAGAAAGCAGAATCATGGTTCTTACTATTCAAAGCACAGACTATGGTGATTGTTAAGTAGTGACTCCCTTTGTTCATTTCTACTGCCCTTACTCTTTGTAAAAATAGCAGATGATTCAGCAGTTCTGAAACTTTTTTCTAACTTTTTTCTCACTTTGCTTCCCCTTTGTCCACACACACCTGCAGGGAGTCTATCTTGTGGGAAGAAAAAATTGCTACAGCTGCTGGCAGCAAAGTAATGGTGCCAGAAGGGGACAGAAAGTTGGAGTAGGAAATCTGGGGGACAGACAGACCATAAAATGAACTGGGGAAAGAGGAAAGGAGAAGGAAGAGGAAGAAGAGGAGAGGCAGGATGCAGGCAGTGCACTGACCTCTAAAGAGCTCTCAGATCTGCCCCATTACCTAAGAGAGGAGGCCCCTAACCATGACCGAATCACCAGGAACAGCTGCAGTTTTGGCAGCAGCTCCCAGGAGGCTGGGTCTCTTTGTGGTCCTGGTCCTCCTCTGCACTGTCTACATCTCCTGCCAGAGGCCTTTGTCACAGCCCAGTTCACAATCTGTCACATTCCCAGTTCCAGCCACCAGTCTCATTCTGATCCAAACAGTTACAGTATAGAAAGGATTAAACTCCTCCTATTGCTACCATAAAAACCTGATTACCTCAAGTGACTGAAGGTTTCTTGTGCCACTGATGTTTGGCCTGAGGATAGTTATAAAAGAATAAACAAGTTATATTGTGTGCTCCTGCTATAAATGTTCTAATTTGGATAAAGCTTCTCTGCATAGGTTAAGACCCATCAACCACTGAATTGTCAGCAGTGTCACTGTAAGTGTCAGTGTCATGGAAGATCCTTATTGTAAAAAACCTTTATATAGTAGTTTTCCTTGCCTTTTGGAGGACTGTATTCTGTTGATAACTGTTCTCACAGAATATATCTGTATTCTCTTAAAGCACTTGACTTCATGCATGCAGACATAAAGAACGAGGTGCATTTACAAACTCATTAACAGACCAGTCTCTAAAGATTATGATAGTCATTAATGTGGTGTCAGTGAGCAGAATGCCAAAGGTCTCAGATCATGGGCCAAAACTATTTAGTAGTTTAGAGCTGTGAGAATTATACAAAATCTGTGGCAAAATCTGCTGCTGATAAGCTGGTTTTACTTGAAGATAATGAAGACATTATCATAACAGTAATTTAAATTGCTTTGTTAAAAGATACCAACCCTGACATATTTTGAAACAGTTAAACACTTAAGATGATCATTGTTTTGGGAAAACAATGACACAAACTGCATTTATGAATCAAAAGGCATGGATTCTGGTGAGAAGCTACAGTAGCAGTGCAAAACCACCCCAGAATAAACCTTCAAATAATGCTGTACATACAGAGAATGTAATTTTCGAATGTATAAGGGGAGAGTGTGGCATAAGGCAAGCAACTGACCCAGTCTTGTAAGGATGCTGTAAACTCATGCCTGGCAGTCTCAACATATCAGCAGTCCACGCACCGTACCTAACACAACCCAGATTGTGTGGCATTTACTGCCCCTAAACTTTGCAACCTCCCAGCACATCCCGCAGGTCTGAGCACCCCAGTCTTATTTTCCTTCTTCCCTTCCTGAGCCTGGTAAAAACTACTCACAGCAGTATCATCTCCTGCAAACTCCAGCCATCCCCTGGCCGACTTGCTGGTGTTCTTCCTTGCCCCAGCTAAAGCAGGCTCCAAAATGAAGCTGCTGAGTAGATGGAACTTGGGAAGAAGAAAAAATTGTGAAGGGATGGCACTAAGGACACTACCTCTCACTGGCTTGGGGTAGGGGAGCACAGAGTGTCCCCTCAATGCCAGCAGATGAAATCTGGAGACAATCTGTCACAAGACACAAAACATAGAAGAAATAGGACAAGAGGCAATGGGCAGAAAGCAATGCACAGGAAGTTCCACCTGAACATGAAGAACTTCTTTACTGGACCACACTGCCCAGTGAACACAATCCTGCACCCTGAGCTCTAGGATGACCCTGCTTGAGCAGGGAGGCTGGACCAGATCAATGACTGTGGTCCCTTCCAACCTTACCCATTCTGTGACTCTGTGACAAATCCCCAAGCCCCATTAATTCCTTAAACCTAAAGGCCTAAGTTTTGCTATGGATGGCAAAATCACCACAACTTTTAAATGAATATGCATATATTCATACAAAATGTAGACTCAAAGGATGCTCAGTTCACATGTCCATCATACACAGGAGGCCCAGCACGATCACGTGGGCCATGGACCAGGGGCACACCTTGTATTCTTCAGAGGTTTTGAACGTTCTTGGAAGGTATTCCGGGGCTTCCCATACAACTCCTGGGGCCTGTGGTGCCCAAGGCACGGGAGGNGCCGCGCCATTCTGCGCCGCGCCCTGCCCCGCCGCGCCGCCCGGAGGGGAGGCGGTGCGAGGCCGGCGGTTCCGGCGGCCGAACCGGGAGGCGGTGCCGTGGCGGCGGCGGATGTGCGTCCTGCGCCCCGCCCCGGCC
>VXBQ01017162.1:209475-220230 GCA_013400175.1 Phainopepla nitens | reverse complement strand
TGGGGCGGGGGCGGGTCGGTGAGGAGGCGGGCAGGGCTCCGCGTCCCCCTTCCCCCGCCGTGTCCGGGCGGAAGGGGCTGTTTCCAGGCGTGTGCCTGAGTCGGAGCGGGTCTGGGGGCTTTGTGTGCGGAGGCGGCCTCGCCCTCCGGGCTGGGTGAAGGGCTTCATGAGCTCTGCGAGACTTACCGAAGGCTGCCGGGGAAGGGTGTTCGGCTTTCTGCACACGGTGTTGGAGCTCCCCGGAGGCCCGCGGCTCTGCGCTGCCCTTCTGTCGCGGTGGGAGCCTCACTTCGGGGCGCTCGGACACCGAGCGGGCTCCAGCGCTGCCGCAGAATCAGCCGTCGGTGTTTTCGCCCGTGCGGGCGGTGGGGAGGCATTGAGAAACTTGTGGGAAATTCCGAGGGAAGTTCAGAATTAGCCCACAGGTACTGTTAGACGTCAGACATACATCAGGCATCTTATATGCCTCGATTTCTTTCAGCTGTAAAGGCAGCAAATGTAACACTTTTTTCGTCTCATAAACGTGTTGCCCTTAGGTGTTCTAATTTATTGCTAATGATGTAGGATCACGGTTTCCCTTAGGTGGTTCCTCGTTATATATGGACTGCTTATCCTGCTGCTCCAGCAGAAACAGCTGCAGGTGGCTGTTTGCCTTGTCATTATTACGCTTGGATGAGCTTCCACTGAGAATCAAGAAGACTTGCTCTCTCCAAGCATCACGCTGTCTCCAGCTGTCGTTTTGAAGTTTTCTATGACAGTTGTTGAGGGGCAGCCTCAGAGCTGCAGGAGAAATAGTGGGGAGGAGCACCATGTCAGCAGAGAAATGCAAGGGAAGCATGTACAGGGACAAAAAGTGTAACACAAGCAAACTGTCTTGTGGCAGAACTGGTTGTAGGTCCATCTACGAAGGTCTTTGGAAGCAAACATGCAGACAAATTTACAAAACAAACAAAAATGTCTTTCAGAGTTAGAAACGCCTTTAAAAATGCTGGAATGATTCCATGCATGAGCAATGTTTTAGTTGCTCAGGGAGGAGACAGTATGTGCACTTCCTTGGAGAAGTCATTAGCCTGACATTCAGCCTGATCCGCTGGAGAAGTATGAGAGCATAAGTTTATTCTCATCCAGCAGTAAATTAACACAAGGCATCATCTCCCAGAAGATGAGTCTGTGCAAGGTAGCTGCTCTCATTTCTCACTGTATGCCTTGTAATCTACAAGGGTTTACAGCCCTTGATGGAAATATAATATGGTAAATTTGCACAGCAAGTTTGGAGTAGGCTGGCCAAATTTATAAATGTCATGAATTCTAGTGACAATAGATCTTACTGCTTTATATATTCATTCTAAATCATGGGTAACTTAATGAGTCTCTCGGGTGAGAGTGAACATCCTGACAGAGCGTGTGGTGACGGTGGTTCATGCACAAGGGCTGGGTGTTTTTGTTGACGCAGTCCTGGGCACTCACGGGGCAGCTGCATGGTTCCCTGAGCACTGCCCTTGCTGGTGTCAGGTGTTTGGCTGCCAGTTACTGTGGCACTGTCATGTTTCTGTGCAAGTTGTAGTGCTCAAAAGACAGCAAAACTTACAGGCAGTCTTGTGCACTTTTTTGCATTCTTTTACTGATATTTTGGCAACTATAATGCTGAAGTGTTGTGGCAACTAATTTTCGATCTCAGGCATGGGACACTGACTGAGACAAATGCCTGAAACAAAAAAAGAGCAATTGTAAAAATTTACTAATTGTCATACATATCACAAAATATGGATATTTAATTATTTTTTAAAAGTGTTTTCCTGCTGTAGTTAAATATGCAGTTAATGATAAACTTAGTTTGGCTAGATTGATGAATTTTTGTTCCAAAGTGCTTAATGAAATGGAAATTAAGGTCTTGGAATTTCTAGGCACCTAATTCAACGGTTGAGACACTAAATAGTCTAACCCCTTTTATTTTCCAAAGAAGGTAAGATGACTTCGTGTTTATGTATTTCATTAATGGAGGTTGTTGTTCTTAATGAAGTTTGAAATTTTCAGAAGGCTAAAGGAGCAATCTAAAAGAAACAAGCCTGTGAAGATAGGAGGGGTTGATGTGAATAAGTGTATTTCCCTTGAACTGTTTCATGAAGATCCTGCTCCTAAGGTCTTGGTTATGCAAGGTCACTCATGATTCAATCTACTGAAAGAGTGAATGTACTCAATGAAATTTAAGTCTCATATGAACTCTTCGAGGTTCAAATGGATTTGGATCATTGCTGCTTAACCCAAAATCCTGTTTAAAATATGGGATTATACACTGTAAAAATCAAATACCTCTTAGCAGCTGAGGAAACCTCTTGTGGAAACAAACTAAATTTAAATCATTGTTCATAAAAAAATGGTTCATCTTGCCTGTTTTGCTTGTCTACATAGAGAAGTTAAGATTTGTCTTTACTTTTGATTTCAAAAGGACCTTGCTGTGGTAAATAATAGATGGTAAAGGGTGCTGGTTATCGCTTTTCTTTTCTGTTTTGTATGATACAGATGTTTTCATACTCCATTATGAAATTGTCTGCAGCCTTGTCATGGCAGAAGAAATAGTTTTCTTAACTGTTAAAATTACATTGTTTTACTTTTAATACACACATGAGATTAGTGGCTGTGAATTTAAGACAAAACACTTAATTTATAGTAAATTGATAGTAAAATGTGACATGTTTCTTTAAATCTACATTGTAGAGTGGATCAGCTCATTTTTAGCTTTTACTTCTTTAAATGCATTTAGAGAAGTGTAAAGTGAAAAAGTAAAGGAGAAGGTGCAACTATCAAGCAAGCAAAGGAACTTTGACACTGCTGTTTTAATAGCAGCATTAGCTATTAAAACATCCTTACAGTATTAGTGAACTTTGGGACTGTTTCTATTTTTGCTTGATTGTTTTTCTTCTCTGTGGTTAGTTAAATCCAGATACACTTCAAGTTTTAAACATTTTTGCATGAGACAGTCTTCAAATTATGTGATAAATTGTTAAAAATATTTCAGTGAATTTAGATTGCATTTCTTGTCCATATGCTTCTGAATGCTGTTTAATGTGCTGAAACTTTCTTCCTGATAAGGTCCCAAAGGATGATCCCTTGCAGATGGGCATACGGGTGCTTGCACACTCTACTGAGCTCTGCACAGACCCATGGAGACTCAGCTTTAGGCCTGCTGATTTTTTCCTCCAATTATCAGTGACTTCTGTAATCTACTCTATGGGTGTTCCTATTTAGCTGTTCTTGAACCAGATTGCATCAAATTTAATTTTTTTCAAAGTTCAATCTGGACGGGTCTTTTCTTACTAATTAATTGAAAAGACAAAAGGGCAGAGGAGAAATCTTCAGAGAAGTGGTGTGCACCTTGCCTCACTTGCTGGGTCAGGTTGGGTGTGGATGTGCTGCGTGTTGGAGACATCTGGATAACAGTGTGCAGGGTGGCTAGCCATGCTGCTTTTAGAAAGAGCTTATTGGGTCTTGAGTTTATTGCAGGCTAAGTGTGCCCACGTGGGCAATTACTGTAGATTAGTTACTGTGCTGTGAACCCACTGTGACTTCCTTTGTGGTAACTTGTTACACAGTCGCTCACCTAAGCTTTCTGAGAAGTTTCATTTTAAACATGAGCAAAACATGCAATGCTTTTTTTCAAAATTTGCTTGTAGCATGTGCATAAGAGAATATAGAGCTTGTGTATCTATTTTGTATATGTAGTTGCTCAGCAAAGTTCAGAACAGTTGTGTCCTCTTTAAATGACAGTGCTATAAAAACTAGCACCCATGTTTTCATGTCAGCATGAAGTCTCCTTGGTAGGGTTAAAATAGCTGACAGTTGACTGACCTTGTTTACAAACAAAAGGCAGTTATTGTGTCTTTAAAATGAAATTATTGGTGTTTTTTCTATACTAACTAAATAGCTAAAAGTTACAGTTTCAGTGTTTTTTAAGACCTCAGATTGGTTGTGTATCCTGGGTAGTTGATGGAAGGCACATACTTCTACTGTTATACTCGCTCTCGTTCAGCAGCTGTTTCTAATTTGCACCTGTTTATGATAGTGTAAGTTTCCCTTCTAGCCATCCATTATTGCTAGCTGGCAAGGGCCTGTTTGAGATACATGATTGTCATCTGTAATGATTGTCTTCCGTCTCATACTGCTTCATGTCCCTTGAGCATTGTTTTGGAATCCTGGTTTGCCATAGTGAGCTGGTAAAGTGTACTATGACTCTCTTAGGATAGAGCTCCACCTGAATGCAATCCCGTTGCTGAAATTACATTGCAGCATTTCCTGTTCAACTGCTACATTTCATTGTATTAATGTGGTTTGGGTCCCTTGGAAGCAGGACAGATTCTGATCACTTTCTGTTCCGTGGTGTAAGTAAAAGAGAAATTGCTGCTTTTCATCTTGTGGCAGATAAAAAGTCAATTTGATTTAAAGTTGTTGGGGTTTAACCAAATTGAGATAATGTCTTCACAAACTAGGAAGATAATACAAAAAGAAGGATGTAGGAAAAGCAAGGGTTATGGAAGTTACCAGTTTTATCATGAAAAACAGCTGGTAACATTAAGTAATACTCACTTTGATTGTCTTTGAGATATCCATGTTTGTTGTGAAACAGATATTTGAGGACTGCTGGAAAAATCCTGAGGAAGAACTATTTCCATTTCTGACTTTTTTTTGTGATAATTGTAGCTTTTAAACATTCATATTTAGCTATAATGAAAACTTTTATATGGATTTCCTTTTCTGTCCTAATGATATTCCTCATAATCATGTCTTGTTTAGGCGTGGTTCACATTTCTGCTACTTGTAGGTGTTGGTAGAGCTCTCAAGCATAGTCATTAAAGAGAAGTTTATTTTGGAACATATTTAGTAGGACACAGAACTTCTCAACTTTTCTCTCTTCAGTGTAAATATCAATAATACTATGTTTGAGCACATATGCTCTAACAAATTTCTTATTAAAAACTTCTCAAATAGTGAATGGTTGTACAATTTATGTGATAGTTCTCGGGAAGCTACATGATGGTGTTTTTGATGGCCTGTTTCCCATTCTACAACATCCTTTTCCAACACGAGCATGTTCTTTTGCATGAGGAGATGAATAATGGCAGCAATTTCCAGCAACTAGCTGGGGCACAGCTAACCATCTTTAATTGTTGGGCACAGAAAGATAGTTGTGTTCCAAATTGCACTTTGCAACCTCTTGGATATTCTTAATTCTACTTAAAAATGTAGCTGAGATATGCCACTGTAATATGAAGGTTTAATGAGACTGTCAAAGCGTTTTTGTAGTATTCATATCCTGGAGTTTATATTCATAGACTGGAGTTTGCTGTAGTTTGTGCATCTCTTGGAACTAGAAGTATTCTGTGAAGTAGAGCTGAAAACTAGTAATTACAGGCTAAGCAATGTCTATCTCAGTCAGCTACAGCTGTAGCATAGGAATTTTGTGTGGTGGGGAGAAGGGAAGGAAATCTGTGGTCCACATAAGTGCAGGGATGTCACTTAATTTTTTTGATTGATTTGTCTTTCAGCCAGAGATGCTTTTCAGATCTTTACCTGTCCATTCAAAATTTGTCTTACATTTTAGCGTGCTTAAGTCACTTCAGATAGGGTTTCCTGAAACTTGTAAATTGTCTTAAATTAGTTTAGGACACTGTTGTATTCTAAATTATCTGTTTCCAAGACTGTCCCGTATTATCATCTCCTGCTTTACTTATTTTCAGCAGCTTTTTGCTGTGAAATTTCCTTCTTGTATTTTAGGGGCATTTCTTATTGATCTAGCCTTGAATTTCATCTCTTTCTCCTCATCATATCTTCAGGTTTTTCATCTTGCTTTTGTATGCATGTTTTGTGTGCTCCCATTTAATTTCCTTTATTGTACCTTCCAGTTTTTGCTTAAAGCTAATAATGCTAAAATAAATGAGCTCTAACTTCAGATTCCTTCCATTTGCCATCTTCTTTCTAATTCAGATTTGTGACTTCATGTTCATCTGCATGTTTTCCTTCACTCTTACACTGAGCAGTGGAAGGATTTCCACGTTTCCTTTTTCTCCCAGTTAGAATCTCAGCTTCTTGTTTTACGCCTGTGGCAACTAGCCTTGTGTATTTTAATGCACTGGGAGGTGTTCTGCAGGTGAGGTAATCTGTACACAGATATTCCACTCCTACTGCAGTGGTGTGTCCTCTTTCTTCAAAGCCTTTTCTGACTCAGCTGTGTTCCAGTGCAGCATGCTGCAGCTTGCCCCGTTTGGCTGACATCATATATGCTTGTAGGCACAGCAGCCTTCCTGCAAAAGCTCTACCATTTTCTCTGCTGCATCTTCCTGGAACTAGTCAGTAGAGCCCCTGGCTCCTTTCAGCCTCAGGTTGGTGCTGCTGTGGTGTGGTTGACTAGTAAGAGCCAAAGGAAGGAATTATTAATGGCCACAGCAGAATCATAGTGTCTGGTCTTAGTGTTGTTTCAAAGTAGATGAAAGCTCCTGAGCTCCTTTTAATATACCGTTTTCTTCTACTTTACCTTATGTCACTGAGTTGTAGAGTCTTTACTCTGTTGTGGAGAGATTGGTATATATGTTTCTAGTGTGTTAACATTTGTAGTATGGGTGGCAGCTGTAAGTTGTCAGCTTCCTCAATGGTTCTTAGCTTCCTGTTTTGAGAGAGTTGATTTACAGTGGTTAAAGACGTATGAAGTTATTCTGGTAATCTTCAGTCTTGAAGTTGCTGTACTGCCAGTCAGTGCTGTTGTATTGCTGTAGAATGCATTGACAGGTGCAAATGGGATCTCTTCTGGAAGGTTCTTCAGCTAAGGAGGATCTATATCCTTTGAGTCAAACAGTTTGACAAAGAAGACCACTTAGCTGTGTAAAGTTAGTTGTACACGCTTCATGTATTTGTTCTTTTTCTGATCTTGGGAAGAGAGAGGAGGAGGTAATAGAGGCATCACTCTGATTCTTAGCCTTGCCCTTGGTCCTTTTGGTTTTTGTAAAATCCAAGTTAGGCAAAGCAAGTAGAATTAAGTCAGTCTCAAAATTTGAGATTGGATGTTCTTTGTCAGGTGGAATATTAAGATCACCGCTTTATAATGAGACTTCATAATCACATAATGTGCAAGAAACTGCCCTGAAAGAGCTCTTTTTCACTGCAGCAGTGGACATGTGTGTGTGTTGTGAGGTAGTTGCATGAAATATGTATATTCTCAAGTTCTGTCTTTCCTTGAAGTTTAAGTTATGTTACAAAGATTGATGAAGGACAACAGTTGACTGGAAAGAGGTGGGGGAATATGCAATATATATTTGTTTAGAAAGGGAAGTGGAAAAGAGGGAGCTGTGTGAGCTTGGATTGCTTCAGTAAATAAACTACTTCGAAACAAATGCAACAATTGGGAATTCCTGAAAGGAATGTGTTGGAGCTTAAAATACCAGGTAGAGTTTTGATGAGAACAACCTTGTAGGATTGTTGAAGGTACCCTTTGTGTGTGTTCCTCAAAGAGGACGTGCACTGGCCACTACTGAAACAGTAATGTTTACTGTAAATGAATGTGCATGGAACTTCTCAAACACAGCAAGACATGTCAGCTATCCAGAGAACTTAGGAGAGAGTCTGGCCTGTACTGTGCAAAAGCTGGCCTTGTTGCCTTCGACGCTTCTTTGTATTGTATAAACATACCTTAGGACAGAAAGGACTAAGGCAAATACTAAAAAGACAGTAAATTCAAAGTGTTAGACACATAGTAAATGTTAAACATTACTTTTAATGGTATGGAGATGTCATAGAAATTACAGCAAGTGGTGTCATTGTTTATGCAACTGTGAAAATTGAGTGACTCTTGTGCTTTTCAAGGATCTTCAAAGCTATAAATACATTACGGGCTTTTAGCTTTTCTTCTGGGCTGAGTGCCTGGGAAGATTGTAGGCATTTCTACAAAAGCAGTTATGACAGACAGCATCATATTGGCCCAAGCATAAACCCCTTGAACTACAGTAACTGGCAACGACTGTTTGGATTATTACAAAAAGCTTCATTTTTGTTTTAAAACCTGGCAGCTAATAAATATTTTCTCGCCTGGATCTGCAAGCATAGCTTGCTAATTTCAGTGTTAGAAGGAAGAGTGTTTTGGAGCTCACTCTTAACAAAGATCAATGTTTTGGGTGAGTGGTGGTTTTATAGACATGTTTCTTGGGAAGCTTTTGTAAGTAGTGAACTTAATGGTAATAATTACTAAAAAATCTCTAAAAGCTATTGTAACGCAAACAGAGTTCAAGTTCTAGAATTACAGGGGAGAGAGGAGATAATTTGTAGAGAGAAAGTTGTGGGAAATAACTTCTGTGTTGCTAATGTCATTGGCATAAAGAGAATACTTTTTGCTGTGTATTTTGAACAGAAGCATGTCTGATTAGACTGTCAGATGTTCCTAAGTGACACGGTGGCATACAATCATATTCACTTGAAATATGAAGCCTGGCATTCATTACTCAAGAAGAAACACTTGTTTAGCTGTTTCTACACATGGATCATCTCTAGTTGGAGTTGTGTCTTGCAGTTCACTGTTGTCTTTTGCTGAACCATATTTCCAAGTTTGATTCTAGTCCAAAGAAAGACTTGAAGTTCCCTGTTTTGAGTGTGTGATTGGTTATGACTTATCCTTTAATCTGTCTTTTGAGGGAAGAGAAGTTTTCACCTCAATTTCTAAAGCCTTTAACTTGGACTACTAGTTTCTTCAGTCTTGGAATGTTGATGTTAAATGAATGGAGATGCTGACAGACAAAGGCTTTAGTACCTCTGGCAGAATAATATGATCTCTTGGTTTCTCTCTACTCTCCTATAGGCATTATCTCTTTTTCCTTGTTGCTAATGTTTGACTGTATACCTCCTTAGGACAGAGACAGTCCCTTTGTTCTGTGTTCAAAGAGAATGAAAAGATCAGGTGCTAGGATAGATAGAATAAATAAAAAGAAACTGTTTATTGTTCAAGGCTACTGAAACAGTAGTTGTATTTTGTGTACTTTAGCACAGCTCCTTGCCTACTAAGATGCTTATTGCTTCCTTTGTTTAGGAAAACAACAGTTCTCTGTTGCATAGTGCTTCATTTCTTTCAGGTGAATCTGAAAAGATTAATCCTCATTTGTGTGTTTATGTGACAGCGAAATTGTCCATATACATAATGTGTCTGAAGTCCTTGGGTAGCCATGTGTTATCACTGTTACACTCTATCCAAAATAGTTAATTTTAGGGTCAAGTCTACACTTTCCTTATCTTTTGGGGTTGTGCTATAGTGTAGATAGAGTATAAAAACAGAAATAGCATACTCTGTGGTATTTTGTTGCATGTCTGATCTTATGCTCATTTTGTCTGTCCTCATAAATTCTTTTTTTTTTTTTTTTCACTCTTTTCCAGGTTATATACATCTCCAAAGAAGAAACTGAATCCAGTGCAAAAAAGTGTCAGTCCATTAGTTTGGTGCAGACAGGTATTGGATTACCCAAGTCCTGATGTTGAATGTGCTAAAAAGTCACTGATCCACAAGCTGGAACAAACAATGTCGGGTGAGTTTCTGCACACTAAAACCACTGGATAAATACTGTATGTATTTATGCTGAAACAGTGTCAAAATTAGCTAATGGTTGTGAGATAAGACATCTATCAATTACTTGTGTCTAAAGCTTTCATTATGGTTTACAAAGTCATTAATGCTACTAATTTTCTGGATCATATGAATGAAATGAAAGAAGGTATTAGATCATGAGTCATGATTTCAGAGTTTTATAGTACCTGCGTAGTTTAGTCTGATGTTTTCAGGAAAACAATGTTTTTAACTCCAAACTTTTCTCATCTTTTTTTAAAGTAGAAGTGTGTATTAAGATATTATAATTGTTAGGTGCTTGTCAGTATATTAGCATGGAACTTAGTTTTCTGCTAGATTACCTGTTTATTTCATCTAAAGAAATGGAGGCTTAAGTTTTTTAATACTTCGGGGAGATAATGATTTCTTTTCCTTCTATCCGCAGTATTTTAAGATCAAGTTACAGTCAGATTTTTAAAAAGTCCACAGTTTATGATTCTTCCTTAATACTAATTAGTGGGTTGTATTCAAAACTGGAGAGTGTTTGACCCTATGAGAATGAAAGTCTGCATTCTCCCTCCTTCTATTACCAGACTTTGTCAAAGCAGCAGCAAAATGCTGAAGGTCTGATTGGAATTCTCTGTCCACCTGGTTTCTTGTCTTATTTTGTTGCTTTGTTGGAGCCTGGTTTTTTGTTTTAATTGTGCTGAGTCAGCTTACTTTTTTGCTATTAATAGCTATTCTCTTCCTTTTCCATCTTTTAGTAGTCTGCTACATGTTAAACTGTTATCTTCAGGAATTAGCAGAATGGTTGGACTTGAGCTGAGAATGTATGAACACACAGTTCCAGGAGTGGTTCCAACGGCCACCTCATTTCTATGGTTATACATAAATTTTGTGCTGAGTTTATTTGACTGTAACTTCTTTCTTGTCCTTGTATTGTTTTCTGGACAAATTCAGTCTTTATTCGGGTTTGTACTGAAACTGTTCTTAATAAAATTTGAATCTATTCTTTATTCTTACAAAAATTGTGGGCATTTTGGTGAAAGTGCCTTCAGTACGAGTCACCCTCCATCTGTCACTATTTCTTGTGCTTTTTTTATGCTGCCTGGACAAATTTCTATTAAAAATTTACCTGAACGGTTGACATGATATATGGGTAGATACAGGCAAAGACTGAGATTCTA
>VXBQ01017162.1:169662-209459 GCA_013400175.1 Phainopepla nitens | reverse complement strand
AAAAAAAAAAAAAAAGGCACTCACATCACAGGGATTTATGAATGATGATACAGGTTTGGGAATCTGAATACTACTGAGTATTTATGAATGGAGAGCAGTTGATTGACATAATTCTTTTTAGGGTTTAACTTGTTTCATAACTGAGTAGAAGTCTTCCAGAAGTACCACAAATTCTGTTACCCACAGGATGTCTTTAAAAATTCATAGCTGAAGCAGAATGGCAGGAAACTTCTCTGTGAAATGGACACATTTGAAAGTTCTATCATTCAAATGACGTGTTTAGGTAACTTCACCTCTTTTTTTTGTTTTCCCCTAGACCTGAGAGTCTGCTTTTGGCAGTGGTACTTACAAGAACACCACGATTCATTTGTAGTATTAACTGGTGGAATTACTAATCGTAGAAAAGATGGGCACATGCTGGTTGGAGCAGATTGCATGTAAAAAATGAATTTTTAACACAACAGAAAATTGTCTTTTAAAGCAACCAGCCTCCTTTACAGAATAAGGGTAGCAGAGAGCTCCACTGCAGAAAACAAGTAGTGTTTCTTGTAACTTTGTGTGTATTTTCTATTCCAAACTTCAGGGGTGTCGTGTAACTTGCATTTTGCATAGTACTTACACCTCAGGGACCCATCACTTAACCTTCTACTAGCTACTGGTTCAGTTCATAGATTCTGGTCCCAGTCTCCATGGATAAGGCTTTTCACACTTCTGTAACTTTCTTTCCTGAATCCTTGCTGATGTCTCTTTTGCGATGACTCTTTTTACATTTTTAGTTCCTGTTGTTACATCTTTCTAATTTTAATATCTTTTTCCTCTTCTTCAGTCTCAAATGTATTTCACATTTTCTTCTTCTATCGTAGTTTTTCATTGCATGACAATAAAGGAGGGAAGAGGAGCTCTCAGCTCCATGCTGCTGTTAGCAGTTACTGATGCACAGTGCCTTGTTAGCAGTCAGGTTTACAGTTGCAGAACATGTCATGCTCAGTGTTGGAAGTGTGTTGAGACTAGAGGGAACTTTAGTTATATTCTGCACTCAAATTTTCCTATTTTCTACAGCAAAAGAGAAATTCATGACCATTTCAGCAAAATCATAACTAAAAGGAATTAAATACTGCATACTGAATGTTATAAAAGAAAATCTGTTAAAATAAACTTGTTGATTATCAACCCTCCCTTCTGGTGTTTTGAAAGGTAATGTGTAATCTTTTGTAAGCTAGTGTTAGGATCATTAATATTAATGCTAAATATTAGGAATATGTTAATATTAGGATCATTTTAATGCTAAAATGATTATTTGTCTTGCTGATTTTGTTTGACACTCCTAATAAAGACCATAGCTCTATTTGTAAAAATAGCAATGTCTTCTTCAGTTACAGAAATCCCTGTTAGAAAACCTTTAGGAATTCTGGTCCAGAAAATGGGTTTGAATCCAGATTTTTTTTTTCTAGGAAAATGTACTGTGCTTAGAAGGTTCACATTAGCTGGGATGAAAACTACTGTGTGTATGAGTCTCACCACATACTGGAGCAAACTTTTTACATGTAGCAAAATCATGCTAAGTTTCATCCAAAAAAATCAGTATATGATCAAATACTTTGTATCATTATGGATGTATACAGAGAGCCTGTTTTGAAGATTGTATGGTAGTAGAATTGTTTTCTAATTTGTGGTTAGTAGTTTAAAATACTTGTCTGTGTAATAAATACAAAAGAAAGAACTGTTGTGCGGACTTGCATTTTAGGGACTTTTAATGACATTTTTGTCAAGAGATGAAAAGTAAATTTTTTTTTGGTGTGAGAACAAAGATTCAGTTGGAATAGATGCTTTGGGATTCCTTTGTGAATGCCAGAAGTTGATATCAAAGGCCTCATCATAATCGTCCAGAACAGACTGATTTGTAATTACTGGTTTTGTTTATTCAGCTTCGTAATAAAATGGAGGTTTTCCCTTCTGAGATGCAAAATAAACTGAAGATACCTCATGAATACTTGCTAGAATTTAGTGAATTCACAAATGACTGAAATTAACACATATTGTTTAAGACTTGCAGTGAAAGCTGGAATATATAAATCTTTCACCCTTCATCTATAACTGTCTTTTCACTCTAACTAAAACACTGGTAATATTAACTGGTTTAGAAGGGATCTTTACACGAGATGAAATCTTAGGAATTTGCTGCAAAGTCAGCTTTAATTTCTGCTGCTTTTGCCTCTGTGCTGCATTCTGCCATTGGCTAGGTTGGACAATATGGGTTTTTTGGGGCACTCTAAAAAATTGATGAAGTGATGCAGTCAGTTAAAATAATCCTGATTTTTTTTTTTTTTTTTTTTTTTTTTTTTTTTTTTTTTTTTTTTTTTTTTTTTTTTTTTTTTTTTACTTGAATCTAATTTAGTAGGTCAGATAATAGTGCAGCCCCACTAGTGTTTGCACTGGACAACTGAGACCAAGAGCAAAGGAGAGAAGCCAAAGCTTTGCTGGGTTTTGCTGCTGAAAGCAGCATTTCATGCACCTGTAGTCTGTTTTGGCTTCTAATGTCAAAGCAACAGTGATTTTTAGTAAGGAAATTTGGGCTCAGTTCTTTTTTTTTTCTGTCCACTACTATCATTAGCCTAATTCTTACTACACTCTTTCAAGCCACTTTTCACTTAGAGAAATGTCACACAATATTTTTTAATAGCTTACTTTCAGCAGCTGGGTAAGCTGCAACTAAATCTAATCTGGATTTACATAACATCAGGTTGGGATTTCTAGCTTTTTCATCTTAATATTTTGCAATCTAATTTGTTCTTATATACATTTCTGCATAAATATACTTCCAGCAGTGAAGGAACTGATTTGTAGCAAAAGTGTCTTAATATCTTTTGGATCCCACTACCCCTGTAGTTGAAATTCCATTTTCTGTTATATTTGAAATGTAAAGTTTTGAACAAGTAGTCAGGTAACTGAACAAATAATACATCTGACAACCAGTGGAATTTCAGTATCTTACTGTTCACTACTGTTAATGTTCACCAGTGTCTAAAATTCATCTGAAAATACTTCAGCATTGAAACATTTAAATGCCACAAATGGCAGAGAAAAGTATCCAATTTAGATCTTATACTATGTATGAGGTTGAAGCCTATGGTCAAAAAATCCCAAGTCATTGTAACAGAAGGTTACCAGTAGGAAATAGTCCATTTGCTTTAGTCTGGTAGATTCATGGTAACCACAGATCTAAACAGAAGCATTTGTCTTACTTAATGGCCTTTTTCATTTTAGCATATGCTTAGGGAAATTTTGTAGGTGATAACTGCTTAGTTGTGTGGTGCCAGTCTTGGGACTACTGTGGAAGTGGTGTGTGATTCAGGCAGCTCTGAGAGTTCTGAGAACGTGACTTTGTGGTGTGCTCTGGTTTGTATGGAATTGTGTATAGGGTGAATGGGTGTATTTTAGTGTAACTGAGCTACTACTGCCTTCCTGCTTCCCACCACCTACACTGGACATCTCAAAGACATCAGCTGCAGTGATCTTAGATATGACTTCTAGAAAGAAAACACTTGTCACTATCTTGTCTTGCCCTCTTCTCCCACTCATGTCACGTTATGGTTATATCTAGGGGTGAAAAAAACAGTGGAAAAGCTTCCTGGTGACTGAAGTTTTCTACTTGAACTGCATAGTAATTAAATCACACTGAAGACATAATACAGCATTGAGCTTGTTTTTCATGGATTTATTCAGTATAATTCATCACTTTTCCCCTGTTTCCTGCAGCTCTCAAGAGACAGAGTTTGTACAGCAGCCCTTTCAGTGCGGTCAGTTACGCGAGCTCCTACAGCCCGAATACTGGTAGCCCCTACAGCAGTGGCTTCAACTCTCCCTCCTCAACACCAGTAAAATCTGCTTTAGTGAAACAGCTCATACCTCCTGGTACCTCAGGTAAGTCACTGTGTGTCTGGCCTTTTCCTTTCTTCCTCCTCTTCCTTTCACAGATGTGCTCAGATGGACAACATTCGCATTGAACTAGAGTAAGACACTACAGAACTTTTCAGTGCTTTGTAGGATGTCTGCATCATATAGTATTTAAGCTTTTTAGGAAGGGCTTTTTTTACATACTTTCTGGCATTAGAAACATGTAAAATGTTTTCTTTGGGTTTCCATGTCCCAAAATTCACTGATATATGTGATAAGCAGTTAGACCAAAACACACAGTTCATCCTGGGGAGTTCCAGGTGGCTTCTGGAACTGACCCTGTAATTGCCAGGGGTCAGTTAAGTTCCATGGTAGGTGTTCAAAGGTTAGGGGTTGGTAGTTGTGAAGTCTCTTCATCTATCCTATTGTTTACCAACTGAAACATTTGATATGCAATGTATCCATCAATACCTCCAGGATGTGAACAATATAATATAAGGAAGAAGCATGCATTCCAGTTAAGCATTCCATGAGATTTTGTAGCCATCAGTGTAAACATTAACTTCTGGCAATGTGTTCTACTTCTATTCTGCACTGTAGACACTTTCTTTGCATGAGAAAAATTGATGCCTGGAATATACCTCTACTCTGAAGTCAGACTGTTGGCTTATTTTATATAATTAAATTTAAGTTAGCTTACAGAGAAGGTGAAAAAACATTGCGTTGGCAATCCAGCTGTCACTGGTTCACTGTGGATTTTTGCAGAAGCCTGCTCTGCATGAGAGCTGTTACCCAGTTTTTGGTTTAATCTCTGTAGCTCTGCTCTCAGTGTGTGCTACAATGACATACCTGCCCGGGGGACAGAGGTGTAACAGGCAGTGGGGTGCCATCCAGAAGGCAGCAAACAGGAAGAGTTTTTTCTTGTTATAGTTTCCATGTTACAGTTTAGCAAAGGTGTTTATGTGGAACAGGTAGTATTTTCAGATAAAGTATATTTTAATCATTCCAAACTGAATCAGTATTCATTGGGTCAGCAAATCATTATTGTTAAGAAATATCCAGTCAAACTTATGTCTTAGAAGGTAGTATACAGAGGTGAGAATGAAAGCACAGATGGAACCAGCTATGCAGTTGCTTTTTTGTTTTAGAGCTGTGCAAACTTCATAGCAGTTAGAACGTGCTATGATAGACCAAATTATTTGCCACTAATTTGTTTTACACTGTTGAAATGATTTTATAAAGTTGCCCGTTTTTAGAAGGCAATAGCTAAGCTCTGCTTTTTTAAGTTACATTTTCAGCTTAGGTTTGCAATAAAATAATCAAATGTTTCAAATGGTCTGTCAGATCACTGTCTCAGTAGCAATTTCTTCAGACTGGGGGTTTTTACTAGGAAAGGAGATGCAAGTTGCCTTGTTTTTTTTTTTTTTTTAATGCAAACAATTCCTGTTACTTTATTTTATTTTCCATAGGTCATCTTAAAATTTCAGGAGATAGAAATCCTCCACTAAGTCCACAGTCTTCTCTGGACAGTGAATTAAGTGCATCAGAGATGGACGAAGACTCTATTGGGTCTAATTACAAGTTAAATGATGTTACAGATGTGCAAATTTTAGCACGAATGCAGGAAGAAAGTAAGTGGCGTTTTTTCCTGAAATCAAAATGGAGCTGTTGGTTTGGGTTTTTTTATTGAATAACTGCAGTAGCACTTGTTTAGTAAGCATGGAAAAGGGATATAAATTCTGCTATGGATGTACAAATGTAGTTTGCCCAAGAAAGCTGGTTAAGGCCTTCAGCCTCCAGGCTAAGGAAGGGAAGTTGCTGAGCAGAAGTTTTGTCTAGGAACAATGAACAAAACAATGCTGGAGGCTATGAATTTATAAGGTACAGTTTTTGCTAAAAGGATGATTGTTAAAATGGACTAGTGCCTACCACCATTCTTCTCAGGAGATTGGTGCCTTCCTGATGTAATCAGGAATCCTAATGTCTTGTTCACATCAGTGCTTAAACCAAAATTTCAAGCACGGAATTGTAAATGCAGTATGGCAAAGAATAGTTAAGAAGAGTTCCTATATAGATGTCTGTCTTTCATTATAGCTTTAGTTGATACTTTTTGTCCCTCTGAATTTGCAGAAAGTGTCAATAATTTCGATTGTCTAACTAGGTGGTCTCCAGATTATTTTATTGTGTACCCTTATCAGTGAAAAAAACCAAAACCAATATGCCCAATATATGTACTTTTAAATAAATTATAGACCTGTATTACTCTAATGTATAACATACACAAATGTACCCAAAATTACAATTTTAAAAAGTATGAGATAAAGACAAGATAAATGCTGTTGTAAAAATACTGGTTGTTCAGAATTTTCTTGCTGTATGCCAGTGGATTGGTTTGCATATCCCTGGGAGTGCAGGCACCACACTTTCAGAGACCACTGATCTAACACCTCCAGTTTCTCTAGGAGTAGCTTATTGTGTTGCTTTTTTGGTTAGGTTCACTAATACAGTGCAAGAGCCATTTCATTGTGGCTGCTATAATTGTTACAGGATGTTACTTGATACCAAAATTATGATGTAGTGTATGTTGCTAGTTTCCAGCCTGGGAGGGGAGACGAACAAGTACATACACAACACACCTATACCAATGATTGCTTTCCTAGGAAAAGGAATGAGCTCACCTACTTATTTCAAGTCATTATTAGCTGTTAGATAACCTTTTGGTACTAATAGGAGATTACTTTATGCCTCCAAAACCAGGAATTGAGGTGAGCCAAATTTGAGTTTGAGAGCTGTGCAGATATCTGTGTGTGCTGTCTCTAGTTTGGACCATTTGTGGGCTGGAAGCAAGTAAACAACATTCACATTGTTGCCAGGCCTGCGGCAAGAGTACGCAGCCACAGCTTCTCGGCGTAGTTCTGGCTCCTCTTGCAATTCCACCCGGCGAGGCACGTTCAGCGACCAGGAGCTTGATGCACAGAGCTTGGAAGATGAGGAAGATGGCACGCATCACACTGTGCACCCTGCTGTTAGCAGGTTCTCACCATCACCTCGCAGTTCTCCCTGGCCTTCACCAAAACAATCTCCAAGAAATTCACCTCGCTCCCGCTCGCCTGCTCGAAGCATAGAGTACAGCAGAGTGTCACCACAGCCCATGATCAGCCGCTTACAGCAGCCTCGTCTTTCCCTCCAAGGCCATCCTGCAGACTTGCAAACTAGCAGCGTCAAAAGTGAAGGTAAAAAACTGTTTGGAATTCATTACATGAGTAGCTGTGTAGTTTCTGTAAAGCGGTTTTGTCAGTGTGCAGTCCTAAAACTACGTGCCTGTGTAACATCGTGGTTTAATCTCTGAATTGCTGAAGAAAATGCAGAGCAAGCAAAGCTGAAGTTCTGCTGGGGGCACCCTTACAGTCAGATGAGTTGATAGGCTTACATTTCTTTTAGTTTTACCCAGTTAATGAGTATAATTGAGTTTCCCAGTGACCAAGGTCTATATTTGGCAGGCAAATGCACTAAAATAAAGCAGGGAAACTCCTTTACTATTAGAGTTAGGCCTTGCAGATGACAGAACAAAATGCTGAGGAAAGTAACTGTGGTCAGATAAGAGTAACGTGGTGATTTATGCAGGCCTGTAGCCTGTGAGGCAGCTGAATGCTTTCTTCTGGTTGCACAGGACTCTAAAACTTTTCAATCATGAATATAGTCTTAAAAACATTAAGTACTTAAGTCATGCATTTGTTGAATAGTTTAGATATCTCAAAGCTGCAAAAAGTGCATAATAAATAAAGTTTGGAGTAAATTCAGTGCAATTGTACTATATTGGAATAGAAAAAAATAATGTAATCCTGAAACAATTTTTCTTCTTGAATGTACTTCTTCCTGGTAGCATCTGGCAGAAACTCCTTTTACTGAGATGAAATTTTACAGGCATATTCCCATGTCAACAAACATAGTTTTTATCCAGCAAGTAAGATTTTTAATTTAGAAAGAGTACACATTTAGATATTAAGAATTCCCCTTATTAGTAATAGTGGTTTGGAGAAATTTTAGGTATCTAGGAAAATACGCAACACAAAAGCTAATCAGTTATATTATGACTTAATCAAGAATTCCTTTCCCATTCATTTCTTAAAATGAAAGTCTTAATGCGTGCTAGATGAGCTGCAATAAAAATATCCTATGAGAGGAATGATACCCAAAGCTAGTATTCTACATACCAGAGGGATCAAAATAGAGTGTGTGATCATATGTTTCTGAAACACTTCCAAGAAATTATCTTGCAGTGGTTTTTGTGCAGTTGAGTGTTGCTTGGGTATCCAGAGGTTATACAGCAGCAGCAAAAAAAAGGTTGTTCAGGTTTTCTCTTTTTTGGTTTGGTTTTGGTTTTGTTCTTTTGGTTGGTTTTTTTGTTGTTGTTGTTGTTTGGGGGTTTTTTGGCATTTTTGTTGTTGTTTTAATTTAATATTATTTGTCTAGAATGGTTGGAGGGAAATTTGAGTGACAGGGTTCAACAATGTACCAAGTGCAGTGCAAAGCAGTGCAAACTGCTAAGTGAAGAAAGTACACTTGTTGGAATGTTCAGCCAATGAAGACTTTGTTTTCACCTTTATTGCATGTGCATGGTTAACCTACTTCTTCCCTGCATCCCTCTGCAGAATCAGGTTGGCCACTCATCCTGTCAAGGCATCTTCAGTCTTCTGTCCAAAGTATGTCATCAACCCATCTCTGCATGGGTTGGAGATAACACAGACTGTCATTAGACTTGAGAAGTACTTAATGGCATCTTTTCATATTCTGTGAACAGTGGTACAAATATTAGCAGGCCCCTGAAATATCAGCATTAGCTGAGTAGATAAGTCAAGTCATATGTGAAAGATGAAGCATAACTGGACTTCGGTAATTTTGAATGCTGTGTATGAAGAGGTCCTTTCCAAGTGGGTGGCTGTTATTTGTATAATGTTGTATAATGGACTGGTATGGGACAAGGCTGTCTCAAAAATTTACTCAAACATCTATGTTGTTTTTACTCTTCAGGCAACCATTCTGTTACAAAAAACTTCATAGGTAAATAATTTGAAAACTGTGCAAAACTGCAAATTAGGTTTGTCTGTTCAACTTTGATAATAGTACAATAAAACCCAGAGAATCACAGTCCAGATATGTTTCAATTTCAAAACACAATACACTTGACTTTTTTCACCATAGGTGAAAAATGTACATTCTTATTTTTTAGATACATAAATATTTTGTATGTGCTAGATTTGAGAAGAAGTAATGTAACAAAATATAGTTTTAAATTGCAATGTAGTTTTTATATGGCTAACATTTTGTGTCACTTACATTTGGAGTTCAACTGGGGGTTTGCAACCTGACCTTTGTCCAGCATCAGACTACATGCTGTGGTATCTTTGTATTATTTCATACAGAAAAACTAAGGCGTAGTCTTCCGAACTTGTCCAGGACATCTAACATCCAAGCTGAGTCTGTCAAAAACAGCAGAAGTGACTCAAACTTCCAAGTGCCAAATGGAGGAATACCTCGCATTCAACCTCAAGCCTCAGCCAGTAAGTACCTTTAGTGCTACTTCAGTGGAAATTTCAGAATTAAGTGACGGTATTCAGCTGTCTTCCAGTCTCAGGGCAAAGCAAAACATTGCATGCCACACTGGAGATGCTAATCTTGATTTTTAATCAGACTTTTGTAGTTTTTATGGTACACAAAATACTCAAAAAAGTCCGATTTCTTATTAAGGTGTCATTCATAGTTTCCTAAAAGTATATGTAGAAGTAAGATAAAGAATATAAATATATAAATACAGTATTTAGGCATGTCAGAAACTGTTTTCTTTCTAGGCTCTGAAAAAACACCTAAATTATGTTTATTGCTTTTTTTTTTTTAACTAGTGAAACATGACCTGAAAGTGTTCATTGCAGTTTAACCCTTTAAGTTAACCCATTTCTGCAGTTTCTTTTTTCTTTTTTTTTCACATAGACTATATATCCAGTTGCCAATTTTATTTACTTTAAGTGTCAGTTACTTCCTAAAAAAGGTTTGGATGAATCTGTGTTTCATAAAACATATAAGCCCATTAGCTGGACTCCTACTTTCCTAGTTTCTCCAAAAGTTAACTGCTGATATGAGAATGCTGCTGTTCTCACAAATCTCTTGAAAGTGGTGACCTTAAAGAAGCCAAAGCAAATGAAAATTCAATATTCAGTGTTTCTTTATATGTCAATATTGCCAGTTCCTGTTGTTCAAATGTTTCCTGACTATTTCTTTTAAAAGAAATTTCTGAATTTAATAACCTTGTGTGACATTTTCAAGGGAAGAATCTGTTATGAATATTTTTATGTGTAGAGCTTTGAACTGTAAAAAATCTGTGATAAAGGTTAATCAATAATTAAATATTTGAAAGGAAATGTAAAAATAATGTTCATGAATTTAACTAGGGGTATTTTACTTACAGAACAGTGAAGGCATAGTGGCATACCTAGATGGTTGTCCTAAAATTTCAAAACAATGTTTTAAAGCTACCCAGTACAGTTAAATACAGAATAAGGAATAGAGACCATGCCAAAGACTGCAAGATTTCTGTCTTTTGTACAGACACAGAGCACATGTAAGGATTGTGTGACAGTCGGTCCCAGGTGTGGGATAGTGTAGACAGAAGCTAGTGTGACTTTACCTTTGTTCTTGTAAGTTCCTCCAGCATCCTTTCACCTTGGCCCTCTTCTTCCACCTTTTGCAGACACTCAGAAGGTGGGATTTCCAGCTGAAAGGACATTTGTGTAGCTGAAATGCATGACTGTTACCTGTTAAGCAGGCTTATCAATGTATAAAGCACTCAGAGCAGTTGAACAGCTGGTCTACAGCTGTGCTATTTTTGTGATAGGAAGAATTATCAGAATTCTGCTGAAAAAAGCTGAAAGAAAATGAACAAAAAATATTTTTAATAAAAATCTCTACAGATTTTATTTGGTGCTTTAGAATTGAATGAACTGGGAAGGGAAGAGCATAGAGAACAACTTAGCCAGAAGGCAGTTTCCAGAATTAAAAGTATATTTGTGGTTAAACTTTCTGGAAATATTAGACAAGAGAAGTCTCAGTATTCAATATTTAGTCAATTACTTCATTGCAGGAACCAAAGTGGTGTGATTGTGTTTATATTTCTTTTTGTCAGTTTATGGATGCATTAACAATTACTAGGTAAATTTGTTTTCTTTCCCCAAATGTGAACCATTCTAGACCAACTTACATTTAAATGTAAGTTAAATATCATTAATAAAGGCCAGATTTCTAGCTTTTACAGTTTCCCTGCTCTTACAGATGTTTGTCAGAGTCTTGCTATTGACAATCGTAAAACGGTTTGTGTGTGAAGTCAATGAGTAAGTATCTTTGCTTAGTCTGGATTAAAAAATTTTCTGCAAAACTGTACATTGTATAAAGATTTCCAGAATTGTGTCCTTTTTATTGTATACTTTTCGTTTTATTGGTTTTATATTTTGTCACTTATCCACAAAGCACTGTTAAATTGCAGCAAATTTTTGTTTTCCCTTGGCAATGATTTCTGGGTCTTGGGATTTGAAGCTTCCTCATACACCTGCTGGTTTTGCATGAGCTTACCTTTGCGAGGATGCTGGCTTGCCACCCGAGGTCACTACTTTGCTCCTTGTCACAGATTTGCGGTTCATAATTTACTTGCACATTTGCTGTGGCTGCAATACTGAACTTGCTATGGTTGCTGGCATTCAGAAATGAGCTAGGAATCCAGTAAGATTCTGAAATGACAATTCCTCTTACAGTTTTATAGCCAAATTGCATTTGCTTGCCTACAGAAAAGAAGGAAGACATGTATGATGTGTTTAGAGGTACAACTGTAAACATGAAAACACTGGCATTTTAACTTTCAGCTGCAATGTGATGAACAATCCAAATTGTTTTTGAAAAGAGACTGAATTAAATAGCAGTTGTAACAATTTGAATCTTTGTTTACATCTGATTCTCCATGCCATTCTGCAGAAAGTACTTTTTTTTAATATGAAAGCTAGTAAATATTTCACCTTAAGACACTGGAAGATATGGTAATACGTGTGTTCCCCAAGAAATAGGTATTGTCTGAAGTGTTAGTGGTGGGAAATCTCTGTATTTTGGTCCTGTACCTCATAGATTGTTCAAAGCTCTAGAAGTTGTAGGGTCGCTTCCATGTAGGAGCTACCTGCTTCTGGATTCTGTGTGATGCTTTTGTACTTGGTAGCACTATGAGCACATGGATGCTTTTAAGAAGAGCTAAATACAAAACTTTCTCAAAGAGCTGTAGATTCTTCAAACTATCAGTAAAGTGACTGGTCTGCTTGCCAGGATCTAACTGCTTGGCGTGTTCAGAGTAAAAGAAAGAAGAGTAAGTTTGGAAGAAACCTAGTCCAGTTCAGTTGATCAAAAGTCAATGTAACTACATGTGTTCAGCATGCAGCAGTTGTGACAGGGAAGGTCACAGCACACAGAGCCCTCCAGGAGCCAGCAGGTGGTGTGGATAAACATGCACGGGGCGCTTACCTCAAACTGCATGTTTGCTCAGCATTGCTCAAATTGTACTGCCTAAGCTCTTTTCAGTGTTTCAGTGCACAGAAATGTTTTGCTATTGAGTGTCTATTTCCTGGAGTCTCCATTGAGAAGGAAGGAATTTGATATATGCATATTTAAAATCCTTTCCATATCATCCCTCATCTCTGACTTGCAAGAAGTATGAATAATGATGGGGGAAGAAAGTGCCATGTGCAGTAGTATATTGAAATCTGAGTGGATTAGGACAAAACAAATTCAAAATAAAAAGGAAGAAGCTTTTCTTCATTTTGTGTAGTATAACAAAAACAGTGATTCAGTAAAAAATAATAAAGTGGAATACTTGAGGACTGAAGCAGTCTGGCCAGTGGTCTGCCTCAGATTGTGCTCATATTTAGAGACCTTACTGTGCTTAATTGGCTGTTCATATGTATGCTTTAAAAAAAGTTTCCAGGAAGACCATGTGCCAGTTGAGTAAGAATTACATATTGCCACAGGCTATTTTGCATTAGATACCAGTTGGTAGAAGGAATATGGTTTTTATTACTAGTAGGCACAGTCAGAATTTTACTGTATTTTTGAACAATCCAATTCTTTTTTGCTGTTTGTTGAACATGACAATTGTAGTTAGTTATTAAGACTAAACTGAATAGACTGCCTAGTCATAATTCCAGCATGATGTTAAGACACATGATGAATTTTTTATCGTTCATAAAATACTGTGTATTTTGCACTGACTGAAGCATAGGAAAAGTGATGGTAATCGTTATATGCTATCAAACAAAAGGATTAACTAATATTAGGATTCAAACTGTTCCCCCCCAACCTTCTTTATAGCGATATTCAGTAATTGGTGATGGGATTGTTCCTTACTCAGGGTCAGGATCTTTTTGCACAGCTGTTCTCCCATCTTTCTTCCTTCTCACTATGGAAATAAGCCTTGCTAGTGCAATCAGTTTTATGCTGGTACAAAACTTCATACACTGAGATAAGCAGAGATGTTTATTCATACGTTATCATTTTACGAAGTCTCTGTGTAGTCAAAGCTTTATTTCATTGACTGCTTTCCTCCTTCCCCCTCTTAAATGTGCTGCAATGGAAATAGGCTGAGTCAGTGCATTCCTTCTGGCAATAAGTAATTCTCTCCATGCCAAGATCCTGCAGCTCTCGGAACATTGGCTTCTCTCTTGGTAACTGCTAGGTAGTGAGGTAATTTCAAGGCAGTACCAGCCCTTGAAAGTTACTAGACAAAAGGCAGGACAAGGGAGCAAAGGAGCAATAAAACCAATTTCCATCATGCTGTGTACATGCTGGCAGCTGATAAATCTTAGGGTTGTCTTCATTTTAAGCTTAAGTCCTCTTGCATACCATTTGAAGAGGGGAGAAAAAAGACATCTCTCAAGAAGGCTTAAGTCTCCATAACTGAAGAATATAATTTGTTTATATGATGATCACATTAGACAAAGATTTATGCTTTTGTGTAGTGTTAGAATATTTTCTTGAAAACACTTTTAAAATGAAAAATTTAGTCTTGCTAGGCCAAATACAACAGTTTAATTTTCATCTTTGTATCTAATCTTGCTCTCATATTGCTGTAGCATGTTTGCTAGGTGGCTTGTTCTCTCTTTGGTGTTTTAATTTTTGTTTTGCATTTCTGGGCTTTTTGCCCTGCAAGAAGCTTTACTCTTACCAAATCTGCGCATTTTGCACTGCAAAATTTCTGACACACTCCTCTGTAACTCTTTGCCATTAAGAGCAAGCACCATTCACAAAACTCCATCACTTCCAGAGTCATAACAGCTTTTTGAGTGTTTTACTCACACTGTTCTGTGACGTTTCACAAGTGGATACAATTCTGAAATTCCCAGTAAGTTTAGTTTTCTTATCTTCTTAGACAAATATAACACTTCTTGTCTTTCAACAGCTCTGCAAAGGCAGAAAAATTTGCCTCGTGCTGCCTTCAAAACCAAACAGTTTCTTCAAACTCCATCTACGAAAGGAGGTAATTAACTTACAACCTCTTACCAAGCTCCAGCAAATCTCAGCTAATGGTTCACCTGCATTAAATCTCACATGTTCTAGATTAATAAACTTACTCTTGCAATTACTGTAGAGATGGTAACAAAGTGATTCTTGCTGTATGAAAGTTAACTTCTTGGTCTAAATATGAAAAATAAACTCTGTGTTATATAGGAGATTAATGTTAGAAAGTCACCGTTCCTTGGATTTTTATCTCAAAATTCAATCAGGAAATATGGATGACAAAAGTAGACTCCTAAATACATACTCACTAGGGCTATATCTGTATAGGAATTTTTTTAATCACAAAATACCGTTTTTAAAACAAAAGTTGTAAAAATACTCATACAACGCTTTGTGCTGGGAACAAAAGCTAACAAATTTATCCTTGAAAAGATGAGTGTAGACAGTCAACTTATTTTGCATGTACTTGTGCTTTCCCTTTTCTTCACAAAACCAGAAGGTTAATCCCAACATAGATGAATTAAGGTTTTTTGACTCAAGGAATTAGAGACTCTTGTATATAATATTCCAGTTTGCTGATGGCTGAACTTGACTTTTTTTTTTTAATAAAATGAAATATTGAGTCTCTAATCCAAGTAGACAGCTTTATCTGATTTTTAATCAGCTCTGGCAACCTTGTATGTTGACACTGCCTCAGTTTCACAGTTAAAGGTAAACAATGATTCTGGTCTGCTGTCTGCTACAATTACGAAGATCTCATTTTAAAGATCATATTACACTTGAGACTAATTCATAAGCTTGTAGATGCTAGAATCTACACCTTTAAGTATTGTGAGAGTCATTGGTGCAGACACAAGGTGGCTGACAGAATGTACGTGTTTCTCTCGCAGCTTTAACAGTGCCAGCTCCTTAGAGTCATCTTCATGCCATGCAGGAAGTTTTAGCCAAGTATGATGACAGTGAAACAGATTCACATGTCTTAAGAGGAAGTCTCTTAACAGTTTCAATACTTCATACCAGATAAAGTTCTCACCACGTTCTGCTTTGCATAAGACCATCATCACTCTTCTTCTGCAGAGCTTTCTTTGCTTTCTTTCCAGTTGGCCATGCCTTCCTCTGGATGTCTGCAGCACTTATTAGGTCAATGGCCTAGTCTGAACCTGTAGGAATGTACAGAAAATCAGCTTTTCTTTGAGTTTATATTATTTGTAAAAATTTATTAAACCTTAGAGGATGAGGAACAGAGCACACTGCGCTGCCAGTTACATATTCCAGTTTATGGCTGTTGTCATTCTTTACTGCAAATGAGCACCCTTTCAGTTACTTGCTTTGTCTTTTTCAGTTATTTGCTGTTTTACAGTCCTACATGTGTTGGTTTTCTTTCTTCTGATCTGAGATCCTCATGAGTATAGAAGTATTTAGCAGTAATGAAGCAAGACTTTTCCTTTCAGACAGATGAACATAGATTTTACCTTCTTAAAATACTCTTCATTACATAGCTTGACACCTTTCACACATGTTGGCTCTTTTTTTACCACTTTGTGGTAACATCTCCCCAGCACCTTCTCTTCTCCAGGCTGAAGACCTCCATCTCTTTCAACCTTTCTTCATAGGAGAGATGCTTATCCATACTCTGTACCTGCTCCAACAGATCCACATCTTTTCTCTACTGAGATCACAGATCAGTTTATTGATTCCTGTAGTCATACCTCATCTGTTCTTTCATGTTGGGTTGATTCGTCTCATCATGATGGTTGTGACTTAACAACTGCATTAGAATTTAATCTGTTTTCAAGTTGGTGTGCAGCAGCTGGCCTTGGAGTGCAAGCCAAATAAGTTTGCAGCTTCACAGCATCCTGCTTTGCCACATGGAGATCTCGTGCTCTCTGCCCACAATCCAGGACAGAATCCAGAGAGGGTAGAACATCTAAATGTCATGACTGCACCATGCTTTTTCATTTTTTTTTTAATTGTTAGATTTTTTTTTTTGTAGTTGTTTCTAGTTTACCTTATAAGGAGATTGAGTTGTGTAAAGTTACTAAGCACTATCCTTACATGTTTACATGTTTTTGTTAAATGTGGATCAGCTAATTACTATGCAGGGGTACACGATTATAAAATAGTCTGTGAGGCAGTACCTCACTCTTTGTAATCCTGTCTTACATAGGCCAGACTGACTATAATGAATATCCAAAACTGCTCTGAGACCAAATTCTTTATCTGTAGAACAGAATTGTTAGGCATTTTGCCAGACTGCATCATGTGGACTGCTCTGGAAGACAATTCATTTCTTTATGTGCAAGAATGAATATAGCTCTCAGCAATGTCTGCAAGGCTGTGCTGACAGGAAGTGTTTTATGAATTGACAGCTCAAGTTTGCAGCATGGTAAAATATGGTCAGCAGAAGGTTAAAGAGGATGGAGAAGACTGATTTACTGGATCCTTACTTTTGCTGGGAATGTGACAAGCTTTCTTCTGTTGCAACTTTTTGTTGCTTGTTTTCTGTATTTAAAAACCTTTTCCCTGTTGTGCCTGTAAGAGGCCCAAAGCTGTATTCAGTTTTTGTACACTGGCATTGCTCTGTTGGTAGCTGCTAACATGGTGCAGTGTTTGTGTTCCCAGCTTTGTAATGAGGAGTTCTGTGATAAAACCTCCCAATATTTACACTGTAGAGTCACTTGGAAATTCTGCAGATTGCATCAATGTTACAGGCGAGGTCACATTTTAAAACTTACATGTAATCTATCTTAGTCCTAGGAGCACTTTGATGCTCTTCTTGTCCAGTCATTCTGTTGTTAATGCTTTCCTTAATCCATACTCTGGCTTGAAGCCAGCTTTTATTTTAAGGTTTTTTACTTAATCTCCCTGCCGCTTAGCAACTGTCATGTGTTTTTGACCTCTCTGTCACCTTTTCCCATGAGCGGCTTCATGCTGTGCTTGATATTGCTGTCAGGGGAAAGGCCCTCTTGGGTAATCCAGAAAGGAATCAAATCCAATTCACATCTATAATGAGGTATATTGATCTTCCTAGACATCCCCTATAAGAAACGGCTTCAGAATACAATCTCAAAATTATCAGTTCCTCTGTACCCCATTTAGGATGCTACATTCCTACATTACTCGTCTTCTTTCTCACTCCTCATGTTCTTACTGGATCTATCTTGAAAAAGATAATAAAAGCTGTGTTAAGGACCAGCTTCTTTTTGTACAACATATGTCAAAAACAATGTAACTTTGGTCTGCAACATTTATTTAGTAGAGGAAAGAGCAGTTTATACAAATTTACTAAATGTAAATGTGGTTTTGTTACGTGATTGATCATCCTGTGTTGACTCTTACTGACCCAGCCTAATCAGTTTGAAAAGCTGGTGAAATTTCATTCCATTACTAAGATTGCAGGTTAAGTATTCTGTTCAATGATAAATTATGCAGAATTTGAAAATATTTCTCATACTTGTGAAGAATTCTGCTTAGGATTTGGCATTATCAAAGGACTGTTGAATATTCTGTCTTATTAACCTATCCCAGAAAGGACTTGGTAACAAATCTTACATATTAACTCAGGTACAAAGTACTAGAAAACAGCTATTAGTTATAAACAGGTATTAGTTACACTGATAATTTAGGTAATGCTTATAAGAAGAAGAAAGCTATAAATCGTTAGAGTTGTCTGGTTGTAGTTTTATAGCAGCACCTTAACCTCCTTGGTGTTGGGGGTTGGCTGATGTCATCCTTAATCCAAAGTACAACATTATACCAGGAAGAAAATTAACTCTATCCCAGCTGAAACCAGGACAGCTGACCCATCTTTTTTTTTTTTCCCCTCTGCCAGAAAATGTGGGATGTAACCATATCTTTAGATGTTCAGTGGTTAAAAAGAACAGCATAAAAGAAACACCAAGATGCTCTGTGCTCAAAATTTCATCATTGAAGGCTAATATACACTTTGAATCTGTTTAAAGCCTGTGTCACACTAGAATACTGTATTCTTCAACATGTTCTTTCATGGATGGGAATTAAGCTCACATGTTTCTGAAGCAGTTAAATTTCTTCTTAAGAAATACCTTCTTCTCTATTTCTTTTGACTTAACTGATACAAGAGTTATAGCCTGATTAAGATTACTTACAAATCCAGATAAGTATTTGTAGTAAGCAAAGAGGGCATTAGAGTTATGATACCAAAACACATGACAAAGAGGACATCTGAATTCCTGTTTCTCATTGCTGCTTGATTGGCTGTATTCCATTATGCATTCCATATTGTTTGTATAATCACATAAAGTAATTTCCAGTTTTTGATTCCAGTAATACTGTAACGTAAGCTGAAGTCAATTTCTGTATCTTCCAGTACCTTCTTCGAGCAAATTCCGCTCGCCTGCGGCACCGTCTCCCTTAGCTCTCCGACAGCCAGTCAAGGCCTTCAGCAGCCATGGACCCGGCTCCGTTGCCTCTCCAGAAGCCGCGCAGCTGACGCACAGTAGTTCTTCACCGGGGCCTCTTGCAGCCCAGAGCTCAGGCCTGCCCAGCCCTGCCAGCAGTATTAACAGTGCTACTCTTACCAGACCAGCAGGGATGAGGAGTGGTTTGCCCAGACCCAGTGCCCCTTCCACGGGGGGCATCCCAGTGCCTCGTAGCAAACTTGCACAGCCTGTTCGCAGGTGAGTCTCTGACAGGTAGTCTTAGGTTGAAGTTTTTCAGAATTAATTTTGTACACTGTGTATTTGTGCTGCTGCTTCTTGCAAGTGTTATTTTCATCTCAAGGTCTTCAGAACTGATAGAGATCTCCATGTGAAGTATTTCCAAAACAGTTTTGAATCCAAACTGAGAGATAGAGGTTCTTGAATGAGAGATTGAAGGTGAATGAAAGTGAAATTGGTAATGGAAGATACTGAACTAAGGAAATAAATTCTTAATCTGGGCTGAGAAGGCAGCAAGAATTTGTCTGCATGTGGTAAAAAGTTACCAAAATATAGCTGGCAAGAGAAAATTCACTTCTGTGAGTGACACATTCTGAAGTCAGAACTACTTGCCTCCGTAAGCAACAGTACCGTGGTGAGAGCAGTTTCTATCCTTGGGTAGCAGGAAGCTTCCAGAAGGACCATGCACCAAGACAGAGGAGACATCCATAGCAGTTGCTAAACTTAACATAAAAATCACTACCCACAGGACGAAACAGAATTTTTAGCTTCAACATAACTGTGCTAGCACCCAGCTATAGAAGTTGCTTGATGTCAGTGTCTTTTCAAAAACTACTGCAAGAGAGACTGAGTATTAACTGTGAATGTCAGTTTTCACCAGAGGTGCCAAGTAGAAGCTGACATAAGGAAGCAGTCATCCATGAGAAATATTAATAATCTCCTTAACAGGAAGGGAAAAACAATTATTCTCTAGTACTTTAAAAAAAATTAAATGGTTGTAAATAGCACAGTGGAAAAGTTCTGTTCTGCAGTGAGGGCTGGGCAGGGGAATGACAAGCAACTGTTACAGCACTGACCTCTGTGGTTAGAGCCTGCACTGTTCAGCAGTATGGAACTCTAATAAAAAGCAGTTGTTTTGCCAGGAATTTGCTAATAGTAGTGGTTGTCCAAATCAGAACTTGTCTTATAGAAAAGTGTTTCACTTACTAAGCTTTTTTAAAATGTACTTTTAAATTTTTTTTTAAAGGTTTGTGTGTACAGGACAAAGGGAAACAGCCCCAGCTTGCACCAGAGGAGGTTTAGATTGGGTATTAGGGGAAATCTCTTCACCAAAAGGGTTGTCAAACATTGGAACAGGCTGGCCAGGGAAGGGGTAGAGTCATCACCCCTGGAGGTATCTAAAAATGTTTAGATACGGCACTTTGAGACATGGTCTTGGCAGTGCTGAGTTAATGGTTGAACTTGATGTTCTTACAGGTCTTTTCCAGCCTAAACAATTCCATGGTTCTATAATGCAGAGTGTTTACACAGTGCAATAATCAAGTTTCTACAAATGTCAGATTTTTATGTAATCAAAATATGATATTCTAAAAAAGGATTTGCCTGTTTATATACATCACTGAAAAAACGGCCTATTTTAGGTGGAAGCAGATTAAGTTTGCATTTTCACAGAGTATAATAGCAATAAGTTTTCTGTCTATTTATTTATTTAGCCTTTTTTTCCTGGCATGGTACAATACAATACATGCAACCTGAAACTGAAAATACTCTAGGGTTTCTCTTAAGTAAACTGTATTGCAGAGAAGTGAATGAATGAAGTGTATATTTCAGTTATTTATAAAATGTTTAAATTCTTATGTATTGTAGATAGAGACTTCAACAGTTATATATGAAACTGAAAAACATCTCATTTCATTTTAGATCATTACCCACTCCCAAGACATATGGCAACGTGAAAGATGAGAGTTGGAAAGATGGCTGCTACTGATCTGCACAGCTCAATGCAGAGTTCCAGTGCTCATGGATACTTCCTCACCAGGCTAAAAGACAGCTTGATTAAACAAACTGTTCAGATGTGACTCTTGGAATTTGTAAAAATTCCAAACCTCTCTGTCTCTAATTAGCACAAACTGGCAGAGATTATTATAAAGCAGCACTTTAATGACATCTAACATCAGATGTTTGGTGGTCATACAATCACTTCTACATTAAATTGCTATCAGTTCTGGGGGCTTTTTATTGCTTGCTAAAAATGTTATCAATATGAGCATTTATGAAAGTGGCCAATGTTGGGGCAAAACTGAATGAATGCCAAAGAAATGCCCATCTTGAAAAACAGCAAGGATAACTATCAACATATATTATCCAAAACTTCATTTTCAGCCTGTTTTAACTCAGCAGAAAGATTGGTGAATATGTACTATTGAAACAAGGCTACATGAATCAGAGCTAACATTCTGATTGCAGACTGCTACAGTGCTAGGGAAATGTTGCTTTTAACAACTGTATGAGATTCCCAGCTGGGACTGGATCTGTCCTTCAGTACTGCAGGAAGAGTCAGCAGTTACCCTGGAGGATTAGGCAGAACAGGGGGTCGTAGCCATGACTTTTATCACATTAAAAGGTTTGAATGTAGCAGACAGACAATGCAATAGTATAGATTGCATCTTTCCTATGTTGATTTATTGGCTTTACCTACTCTTGTGTTTGATTGCCAAAAGGGCTTAGTATCAGTTGTACAATCTTTCTAACCTTAAATTCCTGGCTCAGGAAAGATGGCCTTCACTATTGTAGCCACATTTTTAACACATGGCTAGCTGTTAGCGGAAAACTTTTTTAATGGCAGGTTTCCTTGCAAAAGAAAGAGCAAGTGATAATTTTGATTTGTTCTAATACCATACCACTCTACTCACAGCCTGCAGCAACTGTAAATGCTGATAGTTAAGGAGAAGGAAACACAACTATGCACTTGTAACATACAAATTTTAAGGAAATGAGTTGACTCTTGATGCCAAATGATATTCATTTAGGTGATGTTCCATGGTATGAGGGAGTTTTCTGTATCCTATTTTTTTACTTTCATCCATTTCTTAAATTGGTTTATTTTAAATTGTAAATATTTTTACAGAAGATAATTGCCCATGTAAGTGTGTTTAAATATGTACTTTGCCTTATTACATATGTGTATCTTACATTACTGGTAACAGAGTATGAAACCTGCTATGTCTGTTTACAAACTATTAAACTCCTCTGGTGGCTCTGACTTACTCTAACACATTTTGCTCAGAACAACTGATATATTTAGCATTGAACCATTGTTTTCTGTTTCAGAAGACATCATGCAAAAATCTGTAGCTAAAGTTGTATTGGGTGGGACTAGTTAAGTGGAAGGGATTTTGTTTGAAGGTTTTTCAGTATTTTGGATGTACAGTTGATGAAGAAACAGGTGTGAATGGTATATCCTTTGTGCAATGACTGACAAACACTACAGGTCAGATGGGACAGTAGGTAGTCTTCAACCCCATTAGTATCTGAGTTTGGAATTGCTGGTGCATTTTGCCTCCCACCACTAAGAGGATAACTAATCCTGAAATTCTAGCACTTGAGTTTTAGGTCAACATTAACATGTTCCTGGATGAAAAGCCATGCAATACTACTTGACTTGGAAGAAACCAAATAGGAAGGAGTGGAGACTAACTTGCAACTTAAACTGCTCAAGCAAGCTCCAGGTGGATGGGTGACTTCACACCCCAGACCAAAATCTGTGCTAAGACTTCAAAGTCAGGGTGTCAAATATACTGTAATTGTCAGATTTCAGCAGAAACTACCTTTCACCAATACTGAGCAGTACATACCACTAATCCAGCCTTCAGTCACCTGCAGGTACAGGGAGTGGATGTCAGTATCTCACATCATTGTTCAACAGAAAACAGGACTAGATCAAATGTGCATATTCTCAGTAAAGCCTGAATTTTAGTATTTCAGCATTTTACAAATCAATGCTGCAGTCTTCGCTGAAGAAAGGGGAGTTTAAATTGATGGATTTTATCAAACTTCACTTGACTTATAAATTTTGAAAGTCAGTTTAGATTATGATATTGGGGGTTTTACCATGGCTGCATCAAACTTGTGTATGTTTCCTTAAGTTAAGTAATTCATTGCTTGGGTAAACTCAGCTTGAGTTTTATAGGGATTTTTTTTCTCTGCTATTCCCCCCAAAATACAGCAAATGACTTCCTGAGAAGACAAGATTGTCTGTTTGCTAGAAAGCCTTTGTGCATTACCAGTTCATTCATATCAGGAAATCATGGGGCTCTGTGTTTAGAGATTTACTGCAGAATTGTGGAAATATGGATTTGATAAAATAGTGCCTATGATTTACTTAACTTATGTTTGATATAGTAGTAAGGGTTTTATGAATGTGGATTACTTTTTGTGCCAACAGCTTGGAATTGATGTACGTGTGTAAGCAGAAGGATTTATTCTGCTCCCAAAGTTATTTAATTTTTTTTGTGTTTGAATGTTTTTGTAAGTGTTAAAAGTGTAAAAAAATATATAAAATATTCTTACCACAAAATATTTCCTGGATCATTATTTTTATAACAAAATGTTTTTAAAAGCTTTTAGAAACTTAGAGGATATTGTTTTATGGCTTTTTTTGTCTGATTGGTTGGGTTGTTTTTCAGGAACTGTATGCACTTTTCTAGAGGTTACCAGTATTGGTTTCTACCCACTAATTCATGAACTGAGTACAACACTGTGTTTGGGTGAAATCTGTGATTTCATCAACGGACAGAGGTGGACTTGTGCCTCTGCTCTGGAAGGACCCTGCATAGTTCAGACTTACATGAAAAATTGTGTCTGTATTTTCATCCAGAGAGATTTGTATGGGCAGTTTGAAGTATACAAGCCTGCCTTTCCATTTTCCTCAGGATTTGTGCTCACTTCAGGCCCCACCACATGAAACTAAATTTTCATTTTTAAAATTCTGGAACTTATGCAGAAAATTGAGCAATTGACCTACTAAGTCCTCCTGGAACTGATAGGTACACATTATCTACCTTCTACATGAAGGCCTCCATCTTTGGCTCATATACAAGCAAGAAGTTAGTTTTGAACTTGGTGTCTTTCTATAATCTGAGTTTTGCTACAAAGCAGTGGATGCAATAGTAATGTGAATGCCATCCTTGTCTTGGTATTAATAAGGGCAAGTTTAATTCTGTTTGGTAGCCACTTAATACTAAATTTAACAAAACTTAAGCTATAGAACTTCCAATTAATTGTTTATCCCAACATACTCCCCTATTTTGTAATGAAGCCAGTAGGTTAAAATGTTTCCCTCTAGTTAGCTGACATATTTATGCAGAACTGGCTTCAGACCTGCTGCTTCTAAAAGGTATTGTCACTTTTTAGTCATGCAGTCAAGTACCATTTGCCCCACTCCTTCAGGAAAGTAGAGCAGTGTCAAAATCTGGTAATTAGTAGCCTTTTGCCCTTCTCTTTTAGTAGGTTTCTGTAACAAACCTCTCTATCAAACTGATGTTTATAATTAGTATCATCACCTTCGCAAGACTGAAGATTAGAAATAGTATTTTTCTCAGTTGTCATTCTGAGGGAAGGTGTGACAGCTCCTCTCTGGGTACTGTTACATTTCATGTGTGTTCCCCTCTAGAAGCCTGATGAACATGTAAGGAGGCAGAAGGCTGAAGATGCTTAAGCTGCTGGTCTTGAGATGGCTGCAGAGTGCACAATTTAATCATTTAAAACTTACTTCTTTCTCAAACGTATTTGCTTTAAAACAGGTATGGGAAATGACTATGTCAGCAGTAGTGTCTGCAGTTCTCCCTCTGCTGATTGGAACTGAACAAACTTTAAATTTAATGCTTACTTTAAAGTGAAATAGGCAACATGTGAGGCTGCTTTGATTTAAGAAACAAACCAGCAGCCCCACGTGCTCCTGACTTGCATTTATGCTGCTGTGCAGTCCGAGTCTGACACCTACAGGCAGCCTGTCTGTACACATCCTGCTTCAGGAAGCTGGGCTGGGATTTGGCTGCTCTTGGGAACATCCATGTCTTACACACAACTGCCCAGTTAAGGAGATGCTTTTGTCTCTTAAGAGTTAAATGAAAGGAGCAAACTCCACCAGACTCACTCTCCACAAGATTTTTTTTGCAGCTGTTTTCAGCTGTGATACCACACAGTTGTGCTGTGTGTCAGTGTCCTCTTGGCACTGAATGATAAACTCTGTTGGGACCATGTTAAGCACTTAGGACTCAAAACCATAACTCCAGTGATTAAGCGGATTTTAAGCTCTTCAGCATTTATTTAAAGGAATAGGTAACAAAAATTACTTCTTACCAGTAAAGTGATTTTTTTATCTTGGTGCATCATTCACCCCTTACAAACTGAACTAACAAAAAAAATAGAAATTGAAAACTGGAATACCTAAGATCTCTACGCAGTGTTGCACTCTCAGGGGACAAAAGTGTATTCTGTCTTTCACCAGACTAAACAAAAGAAGATACTTACATTGTAATCTGAGCTTCTATCATCAGCAGCATAAGCAGATGGAATCACATGGTTGGAAAAGACCTGAAATCATCAAATCCAACCAACTAAGTGCCATGCCCAGTCTTGCCTTCAACACCTTCAGGGATGGTAACTCCACCACCTCCCTGGGCAGTGCACTCCAATGTCTAATCACCCTTTCTGTGAAGAAAATTCTATGCCCAACCACAACCTCCCCAGGCACAGCCTGGGGCTATGTGCTCTTGTCACTAACTGACTGAGAGAAGAGACTAATCCCCACCTGACTGCAGCTTCCTTCCAGGCAGCTATAGAGAGGGAGAAGGTCTCTCTCCCCTGAGCCTCTTTTTCTCCGGGCTGAACACACCCAGCTTCTTCTGCTGCTCCTTGTACTAAAACTAAAACTTGTGCTCCAGAGCCTTCATCAGCTTTGTTGCCTTGAAAGTAACAAAAATAATGTAAATCCATTTCCTTTTGAAAATAGTTTTAATAACTTAAACAGTAAATACAGTAAATAATAGTTTTAATAACTGACAACAGTAAAGCATAAGACAGTGGCTTGTGGTGCCTTCTCCCCCAGCATCTTCTCCCCCTCCTTGCTGTTTTTAAATTATCCCTGAAAGCTCACCTCCATTGGCACTACAGTATGGGACACACAAGTCAATACATCTGTAGGGTGAGTGGGATTTGCCTTACTGAGAAGGTGACTTTGTGGTTCATCCCCAGTGCCACTCGGCTGCTGGTTGTCATGCACAACGCACAGAATACAGACTATACATTCTTTTCCATTATTTTCCTGGGACTTGGAAAATTGCAACCTTTCACAGCCCCGCTATGACAGGCTGATTAGAAACCTCACTAGTGCAAACAGCTTGGACTAATGTCCAAACTACTGGCCCCCCCATCCAGTACAATGATCTCCACAAGCCTGACACCAGCTACCTCCACCCTCCTCCAGTAGCAGGGCTAGGGTTTTTTTTCGTGGAACCTCTCTACATAGTAACAGGAAGGTGAATAAAGACACTCCTGCTCTGCATTGTTCCCTGCCTCTGCCCTGCCCAAGAGAAAAAGGTGCTTATTAAATGTGGGAGTAGGTCTTCTGTGACTTGATGTGGGACCCTCTGTGGCCTTGGCTGCTTAAAGCCACAAATGTGATCAGGAAATAGCTGGGGTGTGATGTATTGGTGGTAGAAGAGTGGTCAGGGTAGAGGGCCAGCATGCTGGGCTTTCCCCAGTCTCCTGCTCTTCCTAGGCACCCCACTGGGCACTGACAGATCAGCACTGACTGTCCAACCCAGCAGGCTTGACAGGGGGCCTCAGCTCTAAACACCAGCATCACTGCACTGTAACTCCCAGCAGGCTCCTCCATTTGTCTTACAGCACTCTTCCTAAGTTGTTTCCCTTTAGACATTATCAGCAAACAAAACTGCACAAGCTGTTTAAAAAATTAGTTACCTGACTGAGCCTTACCTTTCACTCAGCAGTGAATTTCAGAGCTGCTGCTGGTCTCTGTGCTGCACATGAGTACCAAAATGCTGCCAGGAGAAAGTAATGCTGGACCAAGCTCTGGGTTACCGTGAGTTTGGTTCCGGTTTGCAGCAGAGGGTAGGGCCAAATGTGCTGCTGGCTGACTGAACCCAATACATGCCAAATTAAAGGCAGCATGAGCGTTCTTGTTCAAAGCTGTTTGTCCTAATGATAAGCAGCAGGACAGAGTATCTTGTGCCACCACAGTTATATCTTTGTCACTCTCCTCCTTGAAAAATAAGACCTTTATTGAAGCACTTGCTACCATTTTGAGTCCCCTCTCAAAGAAAACAAAAAGAGGGAGAGATCAGGCAAACCCTCTGCTTCTCATGCTCTGCCTCAGCCTCATATTTCTCAGCTCCACAGTGATCCATTTACCCCTACATTTACTCCCCAACTACTGAGCCCGGGGCAGTATTGTATTGTTTCTCTTCATCTGTTCCCCACTAGGCTAATGCACACACAGAAAACCGCTGTTAATGCTGCTTCAAGTGACCTGTCTTCAAAGGAGTCATGAAAACCTTGTCCCGATTCTCATCCCTTTAAAACCATGCCTCCATGTCAGAGACAGGAAAGCGCTATCACCACCATCACAGAGCCTCGGGAAAGCAGCCCGGAGCGTGGCCCTCGGTCCTTGCTGGCAGGAACCGGCAGCTCCGGAGCCTCAGGCTGCCCCCGCCGGCACCGGGCTCACGGCCGCCACCCCAAACTCCTGGCTGAGTGCAGCTGCTCTGCCATCGCAGCCATTGACAGCACCAGGCACGGCTGCTGCCGGGCCAGCACTGCTGATGCACTGCACACAAACCTCCCGAATGCCTGTGGGCTCAAAGAAATAATTCCTTAGGGCGCAGGAGTGGGCTATAGAAGACCCTCAGTTGGTCCCCTGCTCTGCCACGCACTCCCGAGGGGACGCGTTTGTTTTCTTGAGGCTCAGTTCATCATCACTGAAATGACTCCCAGGCTTCCCGACTCACGTTCTGAGAGCAAGGGGCAGGCGGCTGCTATTTAGAGAAAGGGGCAGCCAGTCACTTCCTATCTGCTCTGATACAGCAGGGTAAGTTACTAACAGA
Source organism: Phainopepla nitens (assembly GCA_013400175.1). Classification (NCBI taxonomy): domain Eukaryota; kingdom Metazoa; phylum Chordata; class Aves; order Passeriformes; family Bombycillidae; genus Phainopepla; species Phainopepla nitens. Next base: position 181,483 of record VXBQ01017162.1, on the reverse strand, counting down.
AATTTGGCTGACCTCGGTTTATGAGCCCAAATGTCAGAGAGCAGATAATACCTATTGTAAATGTCAGAGTCAAGGGATTTTAATTTTCTCTTTAAAAGAATATTAAAAAAGATTTAGTGACTATTGATGAATATTAAAGGGACTGGCTTAAAAGCACAGATCTGGTAAAGCACCCAAGCCCATGTCAGCCTCCCTGAGCAAAAAAGCAGTTTTTGGCAACACAAGGCTCTGATAAAGTCTGGCAAATTCAGGCTACCTTTACCAGAGGAGAACAGAGGGGTTTAATTGATATATGGTGGACTTCTCACCTTTACAATTTATCACCATGTGAAAATTTGTTCAGGAGACTGAAATACAATTCTCAGCATATCCCTCATCCAGCCACCAGTGCCAGCTCTCCTGCCCAGTGGTCCATTGTCAGTGGAAGAAATGGAAAATTCCATTTACAAAGCCACCTCACAACTTACTGCTCAAGACTTGCTACTGTGTAGTAGGCTCTACTGATTCTGCACCCTATCTCTACACCTTCCCAAAGGTACAAAATCAGTTTAAGACTCCTTTCCCTGGCCCAAGTGCCTTAGTGGCAGAACTGAAGTACAAAAAAAAATGGGTGTTTCTTGTTAAGGAGCTCCAATCACGTACCCTCTTCAGGGCCATGACTCAGCCCATCTCCCTGACTCCTCACCTGTCATGGTTTCCCATAACCATAAAGTTACACATGTCACAGTTGCAACCATGTGTCATAGTCAAGATAGTCAAAAATACTGTTAGAATGCTAAACTTTCCACGTGAAGCATCACTCAGCCCTCTTCCTTAGGCAGGACCACACAGCCTTCTGATTTTTCCCTTTCTTCTGCACAACCAGCTAACTCCCTTCTGTCCCTCACACGCCTGCCTAACCCTGTTTGTCCCTCACACAGCCACTTACCTTCTCTGTCCCACTCCTGGCTGCCCAATCCTCACAACACAGCAGACAGACTGACTCAGGACCACCTAACCCTCTCTTTTTATATAGTTCATCCTTATTGGTTACAGCTGTGACTTTTTAAGGGTAACTTTTGTGATTAGGACAGCTGCCCACACTCACCCAGGCCATTCCTCCGTGCTGCCCTCCACCCTGAAGTCTGTCAGCTGTTTTCATTAGCAGATGCTATCTGTGTGCTCCCGCTTTCTGCATCCTTCTCATTATCAAGGTAATTAAATAACATAAATTACCAAAACAAGTCACTGAAATCTGCCTACTAGAAACCTTCTTTCAAAATTTGAAGCCACTGGTAGGTTACATCTATAACCCATTTATGCACTCTTTTTAGCCTTTCTCTTTTTCTGTCTTTTTTGCCTTTTATTACTCTATTAAATACTGCAGGGTTTTCTTTTTGATCTTCTCTTCCTACCCAGGACTCTTCAGACACTAGAGGGTGATCTTGCTTTCACTGTGCTTTTTCATCCCAAGTGTGGTCTAGTTCAGCTTCGATTCACCACATTGTCCTGAACTTTCACTGAATTGTCCATAAGGTCCTGAATGTAATTAACAGCTGCATTTATGCCAGGAAAGCCCTAGTCTGAGGGAGGATGAAGCCACACACAGCAGGCCATAAAAACCACCTCTTGAGGAGTCTGAAACACCCCTATTAGACTTCTACTCAGTGTCACATAGATTTAAACCTCCTTAAATTGTATAGAATTTCAGAAATATTTTCCTAGTGGTCTGGGTTTTTCCAGCTAAATGTGTGGTGCTGTGTGTGACACAGCAACACCTCAGGACTGTGGGATGCAAAAAGGTTTGAAGTGAGCTACTGAGAAATGGCATGGATTACACAAAACATACACTCCTTCTTTTCTTGCCGTGACAGTTAGCACAGCACTCAAATACAGCCCACCCCCCAGAGCAGCTGAATCATTAATTAAAGGGTTAAAGATTTAAAAGCGTAGTGAGAGGGATAGAAGCAATATATTAAGAGTTTAGAAAGGGAATCAAAGGAAAGACNCAAACTTTAAACTCATTTTAATACAAAGTGGAGATTGGTGGGGTCAAGTAATGAATATGTATGGGCATGTTGGGTAACTTTATGAACATGTACGGTTTTTGGAAATAAATGGAGAACTGAGGCTTTGTGAATTTGGCACATGTCTCTGGGACATCAGTCCCCTGTGCCCCAGTGCTGCTCATAAACATACCACTCTCNGTGCCCAAAGGCACAAGATGCCCTGCCAACAAGAGGGAGATAGAAGGTTGCCATGATGAAGAAGACCACTGGCCCATTTCTAAACTCACCAACTCATTTCAAGAAGAGAACTGCACAAGCTTAGTCAAACTTTAAACTCATTTTAATACAAAGTGGAGACTGGTGGGGTCAAGTAATGAATATGTATGGCATGTTGGGTAACTTTATGAACATGTACAGTTTTTGGAAATAAATGGAGAACTGAGGCTTTGTGAATTTGGCACATGTCTCTGGGATATCAGTCCCCTGTGCCCCAGTGCTGCTCATAAACATACCACTCTCTAACTAGTTGGAGAGTTCATTTCCTTGCCTCACAGCTCCTCTGAGCAACCCAAGCACAGTGATGAGCCACCAATTCCATTGGCACAGCCGTGAAATTACTGGAGGGGTTGGGAATCTGCACCAGGACTGCTTCTGCTTTGGGGCAACCGCAGTGACTGCAAACTCATGCTATTTGATCCCTCTCAAATATGCATGTAACAGGGAGCATGGGTCAGTCTCCTTTTCTGCAGAGCTTGGCTTCTCAGGGCTTCCAGATTTGGGCATCTGATCCAATAAATCTTCTGAGAAGAGCTCAGCTGTGACATGCATTTTTGCAAAAGCAACAGTGAAATCTGCACTTGTGTATTAGCGCTTCCTGTGCTGGTTGGCCAATGCCTCTGACTGTTATGCCCTCAAAATTAAATTATTGGTTACTTAAGGTCTTCCTAAAATCTCTGAGTTCTCAGATAATATCTTTCATTATCTAATAAAGGCTAAGATCACTGCCAAAACCATCTTGAATGTCAAAAGACCTGGGATGCTGACGGTGAGTGCCAGAATGTTGCAGGAACAGCCACGAGTCACGAGACAGCCTCTCCACTTGAAAGGAAAATATACTTGGACACCTCCCCTTTGCTACTGAATCAAAGGCTTTAAAGAAGCCTTTACAATGAATCGCTGCTTGCTGGAGGAGCCCAGCAGTCATCCTCCCTGTAGAGTCTCTCCGGGAGCAGAATTCATGTGTCTGTAGAGACTGCAGGTGATTGCTCACTGCTTATGGCAGGTCCCAAGGAGAGTCTCAGCAATATCACTCAAACACTTCAAGAAGCTATAACTGAAAATTGATTCTGTAGGTGTTTGGCAGTGGTAGAGAAACACAATTTTTTTTTTGTCTTGAGAGATCACACATGGTACCAGTTGGAGCTTCTTAGTGCACTTGTCACCAGTGTGCAGCTTTGCCACTATTTCCAGCATGATCTTTCACAAATTAATCACTGTCACGTATAACTTTTCCCTCTGTACATGAGCATGATAATGTAATGACCCTGCATTTTTGCACTTGGTAATAAACTCTCTGGGGACAAGGAAGGTCCCTTCCCTAGCTGGTTTTGCATTAGCACCTTGCATTTGGGACCTGGATTTGTTCAGACGTCTTGCTATTAGCTTGGAGCAACTTGTTTTGGAAGAATGAGTTTCTGTGTTTTCATGGGAAGCGGTGACTCTGTCATCTCCTGTCCATGCCCAGCTCCTATCCTGCACAGGGCTCCCTTGCCTGGAGGGGTTTGGGCAGGGTTTGTTTGGGTGCAGGTTCCCTGGGCCCGGGGTTACTGCACGGTACCGCTCACAGCTGGGTGGGAACACGGAGCCCCGTCACCTTACAGATGTCTGTGGGCAGCTACTGCTCTGCTCCCAGTCGGCTCTGATTCCAGCAGCAGGGATGTCCTACTGAGACTTCCTCAGCATTTAGACTACCCATGTATAAATGGGTAAAATATATGTGTCAAATGTTTTATTTAGAAATTATATGCTTTAAACAGTGTGTATTGAATAAATGTTACATATTTGTTTCTCTTATTTTAGTAACGGATATATTTTAATATTTTAAACTTAATTTACTAATATCTCTAATATTTTGCTTTCTTATATTATAATGGACTGAGCAGAGGAAAGGAGCTCTTATGGTGGCCCTTTTGTGTACATTTGTTCCAATCTTTTGTTTTTCTTTAATTCTTTCACCCTGAAAAAAGGTGCTGACCGCTTTTTATTCCTTCCTCTGACTATCCAATACGAAAGAGCTCTGTCCAAGGCTCGTTCTCTGGCAGACAGGATGCAAAAGCTGCCAGCTTAATAAAATTTGCAAGCAGTTCAGGACACAGACTTCACACCTGGGCTGTGAACCGCACCTGACGTCTCCAGCCGGGGCGGATGCCCGCGATCCCAAGGCGCTGCCCGCAGCTCCGGCCGCAAGCGCAGCGACGCCCCGGAGAGACGCGAGGTTCCCTCGGTACCGGCAGTGTCACCGCGGGGACAAAGGGCATTTGCACAAGGCACCAGACAACCGGGAGGGCAAGGAGGAGCCCTGCGGGGTCGGCTGCTCTCGCCGTGCCGCCCAAAGCGAAGTCAGCAGCGGCAGCTCAGGCTGCCGCAGAGATGTTTGCCGGACCCTTTCCGGGAGATCGCTGCTGCCTGCCCGGACTCTGGCCTTCAGCAGCACTGCTTTTATTTGCCCCATCAGTATGTAATCTGAATCTCTCTTAGAGCAGCTTAAACCCAGTGTGTTTCTGGGGAGTTGTGAGTTTATAATAAGAGATTACTCTCAGCTAGTGGTAGAATGGACACCCCAGGTGGGAACAAATACTCCCCTGGCTTCATACCCAGCACTTCTGCTTAGGCACTGCAGAAAGGAAAGAAAAGATCTGGTTTGATGCAGACATTCATGCTTTCATCTCTCTGGAAAATCAACAAATATACAAAGCCCAGAGTATATCTGCCTCAGCTGCAGTAACATAAAGGTTCTACTGATACCATGGTTTATTCAAAAACGTTCTGCTTCATAACGGTTTTAAACGTGCACATAACACTTGTCAAGGCTATTTTCATAGGATTAATATACAACATTAGCTAAGACAAGTATTACGAGATGCGTATTACATTTGAGATTTATTTCTCCCCACTTCCCGTAGATTTTTTTTCCAGACAGCTCGAGAGTTAATTTAGGTAATGATGCTCCTATTTTGAAGGGCTTGCTTATTTGCTGATCAGCATTACTGATACTCATTTTTAATATTTGGTAAAAATTTGGCAACAGGACAAGAAGCATTTTTATTCTATGGCTACACTAGCACAAAACAGCTTTAGTCCACATCCAGGCACCTTTGATGCCACAATACAAATGGCTGGCAACTGAGTGCAAAGATATTTTTTGTGTGCAACCTGAGATACAGAATATTGATGCTATTAACTCTTATCATTCCCATGGGGCTCACCATTAACATTCCTTTTAATACAAAGAAAGCTTTGGCAGGTGAGTGATGTATTTTTGATTTTGGGTGTCTTTCTTCAATTAAATGAATAATCTATGAAGCAACTGCTGCTGTAAATTGAATTAAATTTATTTATTTGTATTTTTTGACAACTAAATTAATCTGTGGGACAATTAGTGTCATTTACTCTGATCTGGATTTTTTTTGCAAAACCCAAATTATAGATTGTATAGGCACAAAACCACATCTGTGCGATCTACCTCCACATTACCTCTCTTGATTTATGCCCCTAACCCCAGGTTCCTACATAGCAAATTAAGAGAGGGCTGGGACCCTCAGCAGGTGATGGATGCCAAGTAAACCCAGCTGGACCTGGACCTGCAGCTGCACATCCACCCTGATGCCCCACCATTTAGCAGGGTGTGCGCATCCCGTTGTCACTGAGCTCTCCAGCCTTGATGGCACTGCTGTCCTCCACAGCCAGGTCCCCCACAGCCCAGTGTGGTCCCCACACCACCAGTGAAGATGCTGAGCAGGTTGTTTGTGAGGCTCCTGGGGAGGTCAGGCAGAGCTGTGACATCCAGGACGTGCCCGTTTCTAAAGTCCTATGACCACCTGCCTGTGGGAAGCTGTGCAAAGCAATAACCCGTGCCTGCAGTGCAAAATACCACTGACTTTTAAATTGAATCCACTGCTGTCAGAGTCATCCTCATCTCACCTCCTTGTCCCTGTCTGATGGGGCAGGATGCTAATTTTGGCTCTTCAGGACCAACGCATGCATTAGTCATCAGGTCATTTATTACGACTTTTCATCTTAGTCCTGATAACATTCCAACTCCAGAGAAAGATCAAATGGCAACAAAAGGGAACAGTGAATGAGGCAGAATCTTTTCTTGTGGGAATATGGGTAACAGTACCTCACACAAAAGCATTTATTTGCTTAAAGAAAAACTTGCTGCTAGTAATTGTTTTACAGTTGTAGGGATACAACTGCCTCAACAACTCACTGTCAGCAGTCAATTTACAAAATTATTCTTCAGTGATTCCCTGATTTCATCTCTTTCCATGGACCAGAAGACCTTTTCTAATGAGATGGTTGGCAAAAGGCCTCTTCATTTAGAAGGCAGATCATGTAGCCTTATACACTTAGTTCCAATTATGAAGTATTGGAACACTGCGACCTGAGGCATCATGCACTTACGTGTTGATTAACGGTCTTCAGACATCTTAAAAATAAACATGGGGGAACACCAAGTGCAACAGGAGGATTTTACCTTAATGATTTCTGCCCTTGACTAACCCAGAGCTTCAGTGAAAGGATCTTTTCCCATACGCTCAGAGACTGAACACATGAGGGGACACAAAGGAGACTGCCCAGCCGGGTAACACGGTTCATGCTTGTTTCCCTTCCACACCACTTCAATTTAATAAAATCTCAGAGGGTCTGAGTTGCTTGGGAGAGAACACTGCTCCCAAGGCAGGCATAAATAGAGAGCAGGACTGGACTGAAACAGGCGTCATTAGGAAGAGGAACCTAGAGAAAAGGGGGACAGCATTCTCATGAACAGAGAAATCACAAAGACAGCAGAGAAGAGGAGAGGCCGATGCAATGCAGCAGAGGAGGGTGGCTGCATGCCTTTTCCACCTCAGCCAGGGGAAGGCAAGGATGATTTGATGGGATCTCACCTGTAAGAGGAGACAACAAGGACATAGCAATGACTGCTGCTGAAGAGGAGAGGAAGGGACATTTATCTAATTTTCTGTACCCGGAAATTCAGACCCTGGGACTGGTCAAGGATGCTGGTCATGGAATAAAACACGCTGATTATTGTGGAGATTTACCAAGAAGGATTGAGCAGCAGCACCATGCTAAGGACAGGACAGAGGTGAGTTTAAGATAAACAAGCTAAGGATGAGACATAACAGTGCTGCAATGGGGCCAGGTGTCATGTTGAACAGTAGCAGAAAAGCCTGGGAGGCAGGAAAGGCAGGTCTGTCCTTGTGCTTCTGCACTACAGACAGCTGCAGGAGCAATGAACTAGCAGGAAACCCACGACTCTTGTGTTTTCTCCACCTACATGGTACAACTGCACTCTGCCTTTGTGTGAAACACAAGCAGCTTGGGGCAGGAGCAATGTTGATCAATTGGCACATCCTCACCAAAGCAGTTTCTGCCTGTCTCTAGCTAGGGAGGTTTCTTAGGAAAAACTTAATTGCACAGGTCTCAATGCTTCATCTCATTTCCAAAATGTATTTTCTCACCTGTTTAGTGACCAAGCTCCCAAACAACATAAAATTTTTAAAAAAGAAAAAGTCACTTGTCTGTTAAGATCTTACAGTTGCTGGCTCCATGAGGGTGGGCCATGGGTGGGAGTGACAAAAGGTTCAAAGTCCCCTGTGTGCTGCCACTCCTGAGAGACAGAGTGGGAGACAGGTCCTAGATCAGCAAAGGACCAGGTGACACATCCTTCCTAGCACAAAGATAACCATGAAAGAACAAGCAAAAGCACCAATATCTCTGCATAATTAGACTCCAATTTCTAACTCTCCTAAGCCACAAAAGTAAGTGCTCCGGATCTACATTATAAATAAGATGAAGCTTACGCATTTCACGGAGTTTACCACAAAATTACCCTGAACTGCATACAGGGGATCACACAATACACAGCAAAGGAAATGTTTTAATTCAAGGCAACAGCAAAGAATTTTCTTTTTCCCATGGTAAATGATTATTGCCCTACTAAGTCTTTAATTTAATTTTGTTTCTGTCCATAGCCTAGGTGCACAGCAAGTAAAGTAGAAATGAAGGGATTGTACATCCCCTGAAAGTCAGAAACTACTCCTGCCAGGTCTCACCTGAACTCACTTTCACAGCAGTATTTTGTCCCAGCATCTTTATAGCACTACCGCCTTAAGGTGCTGACTGAAAGCTTTCCATCCTCCAGGGCTGTCCCTCAGAGGCCTCTCTTTCCCGCAGACACCCGGCACGGCTCCACAAATCAGCTGGCAGGGACGTGCGGGCAGGCAGAGCGTGGCTTAGGGGAGGGAGACGCCTCTTCCCGCAGAGCCAGGCCCTGCACGCGAGAGCCAGGCGGGAGGAGCAGGCAGCCGACATGGAAACTGAGCTGCAAGGGAAGAGCGGCAGAAGCGGGGACCATCCTCTGCTCTCTCACCCAGCCCCACTGGCTGCTCCTATGGAGTGCTCATAACTACAGCATGCACACACCTGAAATGCAACACGTTTGGCATTTAGGCTTCCAAGTTCAAGACTCTGGTTTATCCTTAACTCACTTAGGATTTGCAAACCAAGCCTTCTTGCTTGAGGCTCTAGAGCCTGCAGAGCGACAGGCACACACCAAATCTCCTCTTCCTGCCCCAAATTCAGCCCAGTGAACAACCCCCCTGGCCACTTCCCTGGGGGTCAGCAAGAGGAAGCATAGACACAATGATTGCAATTTTGCAGTAGTCCTGGGCTATGTCAGATGCTTTTAATCTCTGTCAGGAGAAGCAAGTGATTGAAACATCACACATGGTGCTGAAGCAGTCACTAACTGAGTAAGCAGCCGGGCTGCTTTGCTCATTCCTTACAGTACTATCAAAATTCCTTACAAGTTTATCCTCTTTTCACCTTTCAACTAGAATCAAAGGTTTTTCACCTTTGATTCTAGTTGAATATAGGGAAGGCACAAAAATCCTGCTAGACAGGAGCAAACAAAATTCCTTGGTTTTAAGAGACTTCTGCCTCTCCAGACTGGCTTATAGCACAAGTGCTTTTCTGTGGAAATCAACCCTCTTGTAAGATTATTGTAAGGCAATATTTTTAATAAAAGTTACAAACTACAACAAGTTCATATTTCAGCACTCCTTTCCCTCCCTCTTCTTTTATCCATTTTTCAGCAGAAGGACTAACAAGGAATAATTGAGAATGATGTATGATCAGCTTTACTTGCCAAGTCTTTTTATACTCAAATATTCAATTTGTGGCTTCCAGTAATAGTAGGGTAGGCAGTATCCTTCTCCTGCCCTCCACAAAAGAAAGCAGAAAGGAATTATGCATGGATTTAGATACATTGAGGTGTTCACTATGTGTGCGCTGGCTGCCTCACAGCCAGGTGCTGCAAAACTACTCAGCATCACTCCAGACTCCAGACTGTGCTTTCATGATGACGTATCAGGAAAGCCTGCAGCAAGTTAGAGACAAGAACCATGCGCAGCAGCAGGTACAACATTTTATCATTCTAAATGCTGCATGTGAAAATATGCTGGGTGCCCACCCGGAGTGGAGGTACTTTGGGGATGGACAATTAGCAAAACACATCAGCTAAGTTCAGACTTGCCTTTCCATGAAAGCAGCTTCACTGCTCGTGTTTAAACCAAGAGCTTAATTTTAGCTGATAAATTATAACAAAAATCTCAAGAGGTCTTGATTTGTTGCGATGCATTCATGACATTTTCCCACTATAGTTCAGTGTCCCTTGAAACTGAAGTTTATGCTGATGGGGTGGGCTCTGAAAGAGCCTACATCTGCTTCCAGGGATACTGGACTCCTCTGTAACTGCCTGCGCCATAGGCACCACACATTATGATATAAAAATATCTTCCTATGACCAGCCCTGCTGCAGTGGGGAATCTGGGGAGTGACAGTCAGAGATAAAGCAGGAGGCCTGGCTGCACCCTTCCCAACTGCTCGCACAGTGGATCCATCCTGGCTCTGCCCACAGTGATCCCTGGTCGGCCACACCCCAGGGAACCACCCGGGCACCTCCTACAAACCAGAGAGGGTAGGATAAGCAAATGACCTGCATGTTGTGAAACAAAGTACTGGCTACATGGCAGATGGAATAAGATATAACAGTGGTAAGACTTTATGAAGCACAATAAATACACTGCAACCACTTTTCTGTGTCTGCAAACCAAAAAATTAAGTCCAGAGTATGCAGTTGGCTCAAAAAGCCAACCAGATCCTGGGCTCCCCTCCTCTAGAGCCCAAAAATATGAATGAACTAAAGCAATCCAGATCCTATTTGGTTGTTCAGCTCTGATGACTCATCTTCCCTGAGCTCTCCTTAGGCTAATGACAAGGAAACAAACACAGGCAGAACAGTTTTGAACTCGGCATCATTTTGGCAAAGTTGCTTTCCCAGGATTTTGTCACCAGGTGCTACTTGCACTTGTGCCACCTGTGCCCCAAGAAAGAACCAAAGGTTTAAAAAGCAAACCGTCTGTTTTTCTTTCAAGCCACCAATAATTTCTACTTGAGTCCCTAAAATTCTACCCAAACTTGCTGTTTGATGGAGCTTAAGGCAAGCAGCCAGTCAGGGCAGCTCCCGTAGGCTCTCCTTAAATGTGGTGTGTCCCCCTTCAGCTGTGACCTGAAACGCTCCATGCAGAAGTACAGCCACACACGAAGTGCAGAAGCCAGGGGGCAGCCCCTGGGGATGCTCTGTCGGGAACCAGCTGCCCTCACCCAGGAGTGGTAGTGTGAAGTGGTGCCCGTGACCCCTCTAAACCCTGTGGGTGAAGGAGGGAAAGAGTTACATTCCTAAGACAAGGCCAATGGTAGTGCCAAGAGTGAGTCACCGGCACATCTCCTGCCCTCGGAAGCTGCCCTCCCATCTCAAGAACTCTGCCCCTGTGAGACTAGCTGGGCATTCAGTGCAGCACTTTACTTCTGAAGGAACACGGTGACACACAATTATTAAATGAAAAGTAAATGTTCTAAGCACAATTTTATGACTGAAAACAGTTTAACCGCCCTTGGATGTGATTTTTGGGTGACGGACTACATTTCTTACCCTGGTTTGAATATTTGTGTGTCTATGAGCTTGCCTGTTTCCTTCACGTGTACTGACTACCCTTTAAAAGCTGTCATCTCTCCTGACAAGTTTCTGGGTCTCCAAAAAGTGGCGCCTCCTCGACCTTATAAAAGGGCTTTCCATCCTTCCTCACACACTCCCAAACCTTCACACCAATAGCAATTTGCCTGGAGGGGGAACGAGCGTGGCAATCCTTCAGCAGAGGGGTCCAGTGCTGCCCACCCACATCGCGCCCACACTGCGACGCTCATTGACCTTTCTGTAATGCCGACGCCAAAGTAAATCCTGCGATACCTCCGGTCCTCCTCTGGAAAGGTCGGGCCCTGCCAGCTCCAGAAGCGGCTGCCGGGGGTCGCACCGGAGAAGGGGATGCAGCGGCGAGCCCGCCGCCGCCTGCGCTTCCCTCCGCCGGGGCCGGGCGGCGCTGGCGATGACCGCCGTCGAGGCGGCAGCGAGACACCGCCCACGCCGGGGGTGGCCCCGCGTGGGTCCGGGGACGCGCGGGCGGCGCCCGCAGCAGACAGCAGCCAGGGAC